>CM073778.1:85287475-85430816 GCA_037158775.1 Hetaerina titia
AAATATTAAAATAGGCGGGGAAAAAATAGAGCAGGTAGAACTGTTTACATATCTCGGAAGTGTTTTGGACCAATACGGTCAAAGTGGTAGGGACGTAAGGAGAAGAATTGCGCTAGGCAAGGAGGCTTTCTCAAGGAGGAGGGAGTTGATGAGGGGGACGTTGAGTAGAGATGTTAAGACAAGACTCGTAAAAACTCTGATATGGAGCGTAGCTATGTACGGTGCGGAAACGTGGTCACTGAAGCAGGAGGATAGACGTAGATTGGAGGCTTTTGAAATGTGGGTGTGGAGAAGAATGGAGAAGGTGAAATGGACCGAAAGGAAAACAAATGAGGAAGTACTGGAGATGGTGGGGTGAGGAGAGGGGTTTGTTGAGAGAAATCCTATGGAGGCAGGAAAAATGGATGAAAGGCGTATTGAGCGGTAGTGGAATGTTGAAGAAGGTAATAGAGGGGAGAATGTTGGGCAAGCGAGGAAAGGGTAGGAACAGGATAGGGATGTTGGATGGGATGAAGGGAGGAAAGAAGTACACAGAGATGAAGAGGGATCTGATGTAGTTTAGGTTGCTCGATTGGCTTTTGTTTGGCGTTACAAAAGGTTTATTTGATAGTTTTGTGCATCCAAAAACCTACCTTAACCGGTAGATTACCTAATAAAAAATAAAAATATAACCTAGACAGAGTCATATCTAATCTTCCGAAGAAGACGGAGTACGAGTCCGTCGAAATTATCAAGATATTATTGTGAGTGTTCTTTTTATGTGTTCTCGTGCTGTGTGTTACTGTCTAAGTTTTTTATTCAACACTTCAGTGTTACTTCGAAGAAATCATCTACACTGTTGCATATATATAAAAAAATATATATAAATATATATACATATATATATATATAACATTTGGATGGCACAATAGAACACAAAATGAAATAGATAACACGTCAAAGGGCACTCACATTGTAGATTGTTTAAGGTATACATATAGCTTATTACTATATATATAACTAAACCCTTATTATGCTAATGGTAGGGCCTAGGATATTTTAGTAATGCTTTACTTTTGTAAATAAAGTAAAAAATTGATTAAATATACCATATAGTAGGTACTTTAGTACCATAAAATGACCTAGTCATTGATCATCGTCCAGGTAAAATGATTCATCGAAATTCTGAATATCCGGAATATCTTTTTTTTCTTATTTTTGTAAATATTTAAATGATGATCGATCGATTTTAAGCGGTCTGTGGTTAAATAAATACGTCAATTACAAGTAATAATGTGGAAACTCAATCTTAACCAAATATATTTGGCAAGCTTTTATCTAAAATATAATCTTGAACTAGAAGTAGCAATGGGTTTTTCAAAACAATTATACAACTACTAACACCACATAAAAAGCCCATCATTAACATATACATCTATGAAATAGCGGGGAATGTATTTTTTGATATATTTTTATGTTATCGGAGATGGAAAAAGATTTTTTTCTTCCTCCATGCGTAAAGCTCTCTGCGGATACACATGTATTACTGCACTTGGGCAATAAGAGAGTATTAAAATCATCGCCCAGACACTTGAATATTTTCTCGTGAATGTAGAGGTATTGATTACGAACGGAGCTGGAAACGATATCCGTATCGTACTAGTATAATTTGCGCACACGTGTCAGGCAGTGCACCAACAAAGAGATAACGAGCACATTCCTTTAGACTCTCTACCAAACCCATTTCCAGAAAATATTTTTTTTGAGGCTTCCACCTTCGAAATATTCCCTTCTTCCCATCATTTCCGTAGTCCTTTTCTGGGGTTGCGGCGGTGATTCCAATTTTTACTCCTCATGTATGTTTCCGGAGCGTTTTTTCTCGCGGCATTTTCGGAGTATTCCCAATGTCTCGGTTTCATCCTTAAAAATTCATTTGCTCACTTTTTCCCTCAAACCTTACTCTAATAATATTTTTTTCTTCCCATCCATATGCCTCCACCTCTTACTTCCCTTACGGTACTATAGGCAGTGAATTCAGAATATTGCCGTTTCCCATGGTAACGGAGGGTTTTTCTTCCGTCTCCTTTTAGCACATCTCTTTTCCAGTTCCATCTCATGCCACACCCGTTATTTCCAATTCCCCACCTTCCACTACCATAGCCTTTAGATTCTTCACCATCCTCTGCATACACCAGCCTAAATGTGTTTTATACGTATGTGTGGTGCATAGCTCATCGACAAAATGCGCACTTTTATATTTCTCATGCATCAGGGAATACATACTTGCCATTATTTTATTCAGATTAGGTAAAGGTAAATCTCAATAATTAGTGGAAAAACCCTTACATATGAATGAAAATATTATACAGGATGCGGCAACATAACATACTTTTTTCAAATGCAAAACGTTTCCAAAAAAGGAAGTTATGTCGCCGCACCCTGTATTTATTTACTATTATATTTATGAGTTAATGTCTTTGTAGAAAGAAAAAGGCTAAGCTAAACATTAAAATAGGAGGGGAAAACTAGAGCAGGTAGAACAGTTTACATATCTCGGAAGTGTTCTGGACCAACACGGTCAAAGTAGTAGGGACGTAAAGGAGAAGAATTGCGCTAGGCAAAGGGGCTTTCTCAAGGAGGAGGGAGTTGATGACGGGGACGTTGAGTAGGGATGTTAACACAAGACTCGTAAAAACTCTGATATGGAGCGTACGGCGCGGAAACATGGTCACTGAAGCAGGAGGATAGACGTAGATTGGAGGCTTTTGAAATGTGGGGGTGGAGAAGAATGGAGAAGGTGAAATGGACCGAAAGGAATACAAATGAGGAAGTACTAGATATGGTGGGGTGAGGAGAAGGGTTTGATGAGAGAAATCCTATGGAGGCAGGAAAAATGGATGAAAGGCGTATTGAGCGGTAGTGGAATGTTGAAGAAGGTAATAGAGGGGAGAATGTTGGGCAAGCGAGGAAAGGGTAGGAACAGGGTAGGGATGTTGGATGGGATGAAGGGTGGAAAGAAGTACACAGAGATGAAGAGGGACCTGAGGTAGTTTAGGTTGCTGGATTGGGTTTTGTTTGGAGTTACAAAATATTTATTTGATAGTTGTGTCCATCCAAAAACCTACCCTAACCGGTAGATTACCTAATAATAAAATGTCTTTGTTTTAACTGAAAAATGTCAAGAGTTAAATGAGTCTCTAAGGGACAACTTTATTTATTTCGGAACGCAATAGTTTCGCAAATCGATATTTTTTTATAAATCAGTTAAATTGCACTTCGTATTAAATAATTGGTTTCATTCCATTACATTAATGGTTCTTTCTGCTATTCTCCATGAGATGATATGCCACGACTTCCACATACTATACATAGTTTACTTACATACGTCTGAACTCAGCTGATGAAGTTTCCCCAACGCTCATGCCAGTCATGAAAGCGAACGAGAGCCTTGACTTAGGTAATATCTTTCCTTAATAATGGCATAACTTTATAACATATTGCACGCACAAGTAGGACGGTGTTCAAACTTTTCACTAATTTGGGTCTTGTGTGTCGATGGCACTTAATGGCACTTCGGCTGTTGGGGGGAGCGGGGGAGAGAGTTTGATTTGTACGGTTAATGAGAGAATCATAAGCGTCTCTGGAGTTTTGCGACTTTCATCGAACAGTATTTGAGATCCACCGTAAGTGATCTTATTATAGCTTTATGAGAATGAAAAGGCTTTGCACTGATTTCTAAGGTAGAGTACCATAAAGGCGCATATAACAGTAAAAAGTTACCGCCAAATGAAAATATTTTGAATATACTTGTCATTTCGAAAATATTTGGTGATTTGGACTCCTGTTAATAATAGGATGCATTGCTTGCGCTCCAATTTTAGCGTGAGTTGAACCCTTCCATTCTTTTACTACACTTGTCATAACCCCTGCCATCACATTGATTTCATCATTTAAATAAAAAGACGTAACATATAATTTAGGGTTAGCTGTTACCAATTCGTTCTTAAATAGTAATGCCCCCTTTTCCATATATTTTCATTTAAAATCAACTTTTTCACAATCTTTTGTAAAGGCTTGATAAAATAGAAGTTGAAAATCGTAAATAAAACTTATTTATGTTTCTTAATTAAATCTGTAGCAATAAGGGCTTCCTAATTCTCTCTTTTTAATGCCTTAGTAATTCGGGATATTCTCTTTCTGATTTTCCATCTCTTTTGATATTTCTCTATTCACTGCTTTTTTTCATTTTTATGAACCACTCAACAGCAACTTGAGTCGTTTATTTTCAAATCGCCTGTGATATTTCTTTTATCTATCACACAAAAAGTCTTTCATCTTGCAACGTTAAACTCAAGCGGGTCCACACTGTCATTTCATACACCTTTCATTTGTCTCTTACGCACTAGCGTAGAAAGCTACGCTAATAAGATCTAATTGAATAATATCGTAGTTCATGTTACCATAGCTTTAACCATCACAACGCCTTTGGGTTTTATTCCCTGTAACTCTATCTCCGACCTGCGCCATTAACTTTACACGCGTGCCTTACTCATCAGTGCCTATAAAAAAGGAATGTGAGTTTTGACTTTAGAGCGAGATCTTAATACTGGTACACTAAACTCAGTTGCCTTTGCCCTAATTAAGTCATACTTCCCCGAAGCATTCCTTGCTTATATAAACTAGAAGATAGTGATACTACGCATTTCGCGTCGACAATATCTGCAGAATGCTCTCCCTCTATAGTAACTTTCTCCGTTGATTTTAATTGGAAATTAATCCCCTTCTCATGTTATATTCTATTATTTTTGTACATTTTAGCAATACTGAAAATGTTTCAATTAACTACGAATAAAAAATATATAATTCAAAAGGCATGTCCAAACAGTTTCCTTTTCTTGGTTGGGCATAAATACAACATAAATGCACGACACTTAGTGTCGAGAATATGAGTTGTTTTTTGGTAGCAATTTTTTTGGATATTTCTCATTTTTTATAATAAGGACATCAATGTTTTTGCACATCAACGACAGAAACTGACTGCATTATAGAACATCACTCGGGAGTTATGTTATGTTAAGATTATTGATACTTCCTGGAACATTATAAAATTTTATAATTTCGTCAACATGTAGTATTCTCAGATACGAATATATGGAGAAAAAATTGCCTATTCAAAAGGCTACATATATTCAACATTCGCATTGACTTTTAAAGATCATTAGTGTCATTTATGTTACACGGGTGCTTTAATCTCATGAATTAATTACATTATTTAAAAATAGAAGAATTGCTCTTGTCTCCTTTGGTTGGATATTACTTATGAAAACGCATAGGACATTCTAGTTCACCTAATCCCTTCCCCTTGTATAAAAAAAATAACCTAACTCATTTGCATTCTTTCTTATCGATGCGAAAATTAAATTGCATCAGAATACAACTGAGAGTATTGCGAGTACACACTCTAACGGACAGCTTGACATTGGTTTAGTGAAGGAATTGGCCTGACAGAGGAAATTGTTAGAGTAGATAATAGTACCTATGCTAATAAGCCCCATACCAATCCAAAGAAAGGACAGAGGGCAGTAATAGTTTTTTTCCCAAAACACAAAAAAAGAAAAGGATAAATGTTTCAAGATACGTAACTTCGTTACAAAGATTACAGGAAATAAACACATAAAATTGGCTGGAGGCACTTTTAAAGCACGGATGTTTTCCTTGCTTGTTCCTTTCGCTATCCGGATAATAAAAAACCACATGCTGGAGCCCTATACTACTCACACCCTCTGCATCACGGCCTGGAGGAAAACTTCAAGGTAGTATGAAGCAGCGAAGAGGGGAGCTAAACCCGGTGCATATGGCTTGAGTATCATCTATTAGTACCTACAAACACTTTACTCCGATAACAGCCTATATGACACATCAGCCAATTGGTAAACCTTCGCTGGGGAGCGAGAAGAAGAAGAACTATCAAATTAGTCAGTGAATAAAGGAAAAAATTTTCTTTGCGCTCGACCGAAACGAAAACCGCATTTCCACAAGTCCTTAAATGCAGGCCCCCGCGGCAAGAGCCTTCCATTCACGGTGGGGTGAGTGTGGAGCAGCGGGGACGACTGAAAGAAAAATTATACATAGAAATGTTTCCCTCCGCTATATCACGATTCCTTAATCTCATTACCGATTCTCTTTCCCTTTACCCTTCATCCTTCTCCCTCTCTTTCGCTCTCCTCCTCCTCTGCTCCGCTCCCTTCCTCGTCTACTCCCGCCCTTTCCCTGCCGCCGCCGCGGCTGAGCCTCCTCTCGCCAGTTCTGGCGGCACTCTGTACGTCCGATCGATATTCGGAGAATACGCTGGGGCTGGGTTGGACGCTGAGGGACGGCGTGCGTCGGCGGGGGGAGGAAGGGAGAGGGTGCAGTTCTGCCTTCCCTCACTAACCCTAACCCACCGAAAAAACCGAGCACACTGCGTGTTAGACGGAGTTGGTGAGGGCGGCGAGTTAGGATTGTACGATTATGTAATACGCTCACTGAGATGGGCGATATCGCACTTAGATGTCGCCAACATCAGTGACGCATTGATGTCCATAGCGATGTTAATGCCAAGCTGAGACGTGGATATGGACTGAGCATATATTGCATTTCAACCATCGAAACAATATATCGAAATAATGAGAGTGCCTGGACGGGTGTATTGAATAATGTCGATATAATAAAAAAATACAAGTACACGTTATTCCTGTATCAATATCGTCCGAGTAGAGGGAGGGTACGCCATTGAGAAATTTTAACGAAACGTTGGAACACAAATATGGAGTGGAAAAGGTTCCATATGTAATTCCGATTCTCGATATAATATACATCGAAGTAATGAGTGTAAAGGGAGGATTAACACAAAAATATTGGTATCAGAAATATATTCCTATATCGCTATCTTTCAAGTCGATGGAGAGTATACATTAGTATACATTGTAAAAGAATCGATAAAAAAGTTAATGCCGTTTAATAGCAACATCAAACACGATTTTCAATTTAAATCGAACCGCGATGTTCGAAGTCGAGCATCGCAGTGAGCTTGAGTGGGGAGGCGTGGGTTCGGAGGCTCTTGAAGGGGTGGAGGGGGGAGGGGCGAGATAGGGGTGGATCTGGGAGGGGGGAGAGCGGGAGAAAGACGGAGAGGGTGAATGTAACAATGGCAAAGGTCGAAAGGGTGGGCCGCAGAGGGGCACCGTGGCGGTGTAAGGGGGAAAAGGGTGCGTGGGCTGGGAGGCCAAGTGTGGGAGGGTGGCGGAGAAGGGCCATGGAATTGCCGGAGGGGTACCGTTTGCGCCTCTGGTGACGTCGGAATGGAACCGGGTGGGTGGGTTGTGGGGGATCTTCCGCCGGAGAATGGGTTAAAGGGACGAGGAGAAGTTCGGGAAATAACGTTCCCTTTGAAAGAGGGCGAAATTGAGATCCCAACGAACAAACATTGTTTCTTCCCGTATGGCCGTTCCAAATTTCGGTGATATACGCACATAGAGGAAAAATTTTCCCCGCACCATTCCACCTTTAAGTCTACCCTATTATCCAAAGTGGGTGAGTGTGTGAGCATAAGATCCCATCAAAACTAATGAGGACATTTTTGGGAACGAAAGATTAGTATTGTTAAATATTCTCTCATCTGGCATTCCCCCTTGGCAATATGCCAAAACACTATGTAACAACTAAAATAAATAACCAATGTACTATTTTTCGTTTGGGTGATAAATATACCGTAGATAGTTCCATGGTTAAAACGAGCAAGAGACGATGAAGTACGTACAGTCCCACACGTCCTAAAAAAATGTTTACCGGATTTTGATGATGAAGTGGTGAACGATACTTCAACATACGTAACCGCCAGCAATTCACGGAAAAACGAGATTTTTTTAAAAATCGGAATTTCGATTTACTAAATCGAACTACCGAATGGTGTACACAGTCAATTTATAACACTTTGATCAAATATGATTCACTATTCAATTAAAAGTATGTTATTCAAATCCACTTGTAAGACTTTCCTAAACAAAAGAATATATCAATCAATAGCACGAAAGCGAAATTCAAGCTTATTCCCAAGCAAGACATGCTATCATCTCTTGATCATGGCTTAGATAGGTCTACCATGTGTCGCGCTCCACACTATGACAGCCCAATACGCCAATTGTGAGGCATTTACTAGCATAATGAAAAAAATAAATACTACATAGATGATTATACAGATGGTATAAGTTCCCTTCGCAAAAGTAATCGCTTTCTGCCGTAAATATTACGGCATGTTGGGTACGATGGTTGATAGATAATTCCCTAATAAACCCATGGATCTTTTGAAGGAAACACATCACGGGTCACATTATTCTTGAAAGTTTGATTGACACCCTTGAAAGCAGCATTATGCATTGATTCATTGTCAACTCCATCACAGCACATACCGTAAAACTCTATGCTCATTCGATCTTATTTTACGTTACGCAACCGAGGCGAGCGTTTCGCAGGACCAAAATTGAATTCAAGGCCGTGGCATCATCAATTTTTCATCCAAGACATCCAGCATATTTAGTACCACGGGGAGGGTGAATTTTTTGGGGGGGTAGGGTCTAGGAGTGGGCAGGCCAAGTGGTTGGGGTAGGCGGGGTGAATTGCGTGGTACACTGTTTTTTGGGACCAGTCACCCATTCCGCGGGATTGTTTTACCCCTCTCCTCGCCTCGCGAGCGATTAGCACACCCCCTCGCCCCCGCGTGTTCCGGCGTTCCTCTTCCCAGACGAGTTAAGGCAGTATTCCCATCACTCTCAAGAGTCCTATTCTCCTCGATTGAAAATTTTTTATGCAGGGTTTTGTTATCCAGTCAGCCCCATCACTATTATTTTTTAACCCAACAGACGCAGTTGGATTGTTATCCATACGCATTTTTGGCCAACTGGAATCAAAACTCTCAGGATCCATAATTGTCTCCACACGCTTAATTGTTGAATAACTGCCAAAATTGACCGTGTCGTTACAAGTTAAAATACAATTCATCAACTACACCAGTAGAAGAAATTTTGAAAAATAATTAATATTCCAGTTCTGCTGTGAAATTATGGTAAATGAGAGTTAGTTCCATTTTCTTCGTAAGGCCAGATCGGAGCTTGACTATGCTTTTAAGTGTTGGATGAGAATAAATCATAAGAAAACAAGATCGATCAAGTTAACAGTCTACTTGGAAGTATTATGAGAAACACTTGAGTAGGAGAGCGTAAATTTGAGCGGATGGAACCGTTAACGTACTTTGAAAGCTTATGAACGAAAATGTGTGCAATTTCCTTAGGATAAGAACAGCGTTAGCAAAAAAAGACGCCTTTATAAGGAGCATTTTATTTCCACGGATCGTTAATAAATACATAAAGAAGATATTGGTGGAGACTTTGATATAGAGCGTGCCTTGCATGGTTCTGAAACATGAAAGTAGACAAAAAGCTTAGAAGAGTATTGAGTAGATTAATGGCTTTTAAGCTCTGTGTATAAGAAAGATGGGTGTATAGAACAAGCTGGATATATACGAAGGCAAACAAAGGAGTTTTGACATGGAGGTGAAAAGAGAGGAAGTTGCTCGGAAAAAATTTTAAAGACTCCATCCATGCTAAAAGTGGATGTAGGAAATATTGAGATGCAGTTGGGTCTAAGTAAGAATGAGAAATGAAGCAAATACTAGGTTAAAGGGGAAGAGGGAGTCCGAGAGCGAGCACTTTGGACGGTATGAAGTGAGGCGAGACGTACTTAGACCAGCAGTAGGATAAAAAGTCTAAGCTGAGTGAATGTTCTTAAGAAGTCCACGAGCATGTGTTATAGCTATTAAGGGTCTTCAAGAAGCCGCCTCATTTCTATAGACTGGGTACGTATATCGATGAGAATTACCCGATGTAAGGGTTCAACTTCACTTTGAGTGACTGAAGTTAGCTTCCTTGAGGGCGAACGACAAGACCCAACTCAAACACTTCAAACACTCTCACTGCTCGTCGGCAGTTTAACTTCGTCTCAATTGACACTCGGGTATTATGGAGAGCTTATTGAGCTAAGAAGTAAGGGTGGATACTGAACGTCAACAAAAATTCGCGGAAATCTGTTGACAGTCATAATTTTCAATTAATAGAATAGTTAGTCTCCTTCTAACATCTATCTGTAAATTAGGAGGAAGCCAAGCACAATATCACGAGAAATTATAAAACCAGGCATCAAAATTATTAAAATAAACAGCGCGTATAAAACGAGTCGGTTATAATAGACTATGTGAAATATTCTACGTCATTTCAGAAAATGATCGTCTTCAAAAAATAATAACATCGTGGAATAATTTTGAAACTAGACTGTCAAGATACACTTCTTACATGAAACTTACCCTCTATTTGACGTGTAGGCGAAAGGAGTTATACCAGGGACACAGAGTAAGGATTTTAAGAAAAGATTGTTGAAAACGTTGATAGAGATCGTGGTTTTGTTCTGTACGACGCGGAAACTTAGTCAATGGAGGTTGATGCTAGGCGTAGATTGGAGGCGGAGGAGGGGATATTGAGAAGGGAAATCAAAGGATGGCAGGAAAGATGAATGCAGAGCACTTTGATTGCCAATGAGATTTTGAAGAGTGAGATGGAGAGGAGAGCGTTAGGCAAACGAGGTAGGGGTAGAAATAGGTTAGGGATATTGGACGTGATGAAGGAAGAAGGAAGTGTGCGGAAATGAAGAGCCTATTGAAGCGTGATGTGTCAGGGTGTGCCTTATTATGCGATGCTTGTAGGAATTTTTCGTCTTTGTCAATTCAAAGCCTACCTTAAACTGTTGTTTACCAAATAATAATAAGTTCCACATTAACTACGTCGCGGTATACCAGTGAGTTTATCAGTACAAGAGTGTCTTTCGTGACGATCTGACAATGTTAAAACTGAAAATCACAGGAAACAGACTAGAAAAAATACTAAAAACCCGTAGTTTTATATCTCGTAAAAGGAGATTTTTTCGAGGCATCGTAAACTTGTGGAAGCCATGACCTTAGTATTCCCATGTAGACAGAACCAATAAGGAAGGCGTTTTCGCTGATAAATTAACTCTATTTCTTTATGTTCTCGAATTTTTGATAGATATTATATGATTTCCGCCATCCCTCTTGCCCCAATCAATACGCTGCATCCCGTCTACAATATAAGTCGACTGATCAACACGAACATAACACATCACGTAAAATATTTGTTTGGAATAAATCAGCCCTAGTTATCTGCCAAAATCGAGCGGAATTAACCGGGTGAGTAAAATGTAATGTATTTACGTGAATATTACCGTCAGGTAATTTCAACAAAAGAACTTTGGAATCAAAAATGTAATCCTCTGGGATAATATTTAACATTCTTATGATGACAGATAAAATTCAATCGTTTTTCTCGAAATTGCTTTCATTCTTACCCTTTTTAATGCTATGTAGTATCAACTCATAGTCCTATCTATGCACTTGAAAATATTTGCCGACAGATTCAGGGGTGAATTACGGAGTCATATTTCTAAATAGCATGTTATTATTTCGGCCAGGAACCGGATTTACGCTATCATTGTAGCTTCTCCGGAACACAAATTCATTCCTCCAGGCAGTCGTTGACGTTCTGACATGACAGATCTCCTGTCTTAGGGCTTCAAATATCGTCCCTTGCTTCCGCTTCTTCCCTCTCTCGCCGCCCCCACCTCTCCCTCTTCCTCTCCCAACTTCGGGGACTCGCAACTCAGTTTGAGATTAAATTAAAATGACGCCACCCCGACGAAAGTCTCTACCGCGCGCTTTGGAGAAAGGCTAGCAACCTAATTGCTATCTGTTTAATATCGAGCGGAATTCACGGAAATTACTTTGTCAAACTTTTTATATGACTCAAATTATTTTTTACCGCAGACATTATCATTTTCGTTGAAAAGTTGATATTTACTATTTGGAAATTGGAACAACTGAATAAAATATACTTATTGTTTTTTGAACTTCACTGTTTCAAGCGACTTATAGAATTGTTAAAAATGACGGAGCGTGGGAAGAATTGTGGAAAGAGATAGAAAAACCAAACTTTAAGGGAAAAAACGACTACAGTTTTTAAATAAAAATAAGACCGCAAAAAACAAATAGGAAAAAATACCCCTTTTTAAACAGAACTATTGTTGAATGGAACCAGCTGCCTGGAGGTTTGTTTGAGCCCTTTTCATCCAATTTTAGGAGTTTTAAGAATGAGTGTAAAGCAGCCACTGGGTGACAACTTCATTAATTAGTGATTATTATACTATTGTACTTATTAAAATATTGTTCTGTACGTGATGTGGACGGCGTGAGAAGTTGTATTGCAAAAGTGAATTATGTGTTAACGGTGCGTGATTTTGAACGATTTATGAAATTGAAGAGTGCGTGATTATGGACGGAGGGTTGTACGTATGATGTGAACCTAGCCCTTGAACCTGATGGTAAAGGTACGGTTGGCAATCTTAAAGTGTCACTGTGCAAGCTCGTATATTAGAGCGTTTTGTGTCATATCTGTTCTTCTTGTGTGAGTATGTACGCATCCGCATTATAAGAGTGACCGTTGACCAGACTTGATCGTTGCCACCCGGACAATTGCCTAATTACGACGCTATTTATGAAATAATAATATACATATTGGAACCATGGAATCGCAGTCTTTTAAAAAACTTAAATATTATATTACGAGGACTTAACCTGTGTGAATGGTAAATATCTGCACAGAAATCCTGAAGTTTCTTTCATATTATGTTTTAGATGGTCACACATCTGTAAATTAGTTGCGCAATTTCTTCTGCAACGCTTCGTAGAATTTTTTTCTCCTCATTGTTAAAGTTCTACTCTCGAGAAGAGGCAGGCCTTCTGGCCGATCCTATAAGAGTCTGCGCCGCGCGATAAGAACGTCGTTCCTCCCTCACTGTGACCGCCTCTCGTTCCAGATAATCGCTGCTCACTCTTCCGAAAATTACTTAAACACTTATTCTCCCTCCATCATTCTTTGTTTTACATTCTTTCGCCTCTTACATTTCAAGCGCCTCTAAATGCCTTCTCCATTCAGCTTTCTTCGAATTTTATTTAATAAATTACTCTCTTCCACCATTCTATAGAAGAAGTCTTTCTTTTCCATCCGACCTCTTCACTCCAATCTCAAAAGCAGCACAATTAGCGCAGCTCTTTAAACGCTAATTTTCTCTGATCTTTTCCTAGGCGATCAACTTGTAAAAACCCCTTCTGGTAACGCTATCTTCCGCTTCCTTCTGGTAACGCAATCTTACGATTGAATTAATTTCATTCAGAATGCATTTCTTGTCAGTAAATCTCCATCTGCTTCTTTCTACCCTTTCACGCTACCATAAAAAAATTTCCTTTGTGAATATTTAACTCGTCTGTGTGATCACGAAAAATACACTCTCCATTAAGTGCGTTAATTCGGCTGATTGGTCCACCCAACTTCCATTTTAACACTAAAAATTAGCATAATCATCAAGCAAGTTCTTCATGTTACGCTATGTTCAAAATTTCCAACAATTCCTTTTTCTGCCAAGATTATAGGTGATTGGATGACTTTTTCATTTACCCAAGCCACATTATTTCCATCGTAATCAATCACGGAGATGGTGGCAATACTTCAATAGAGATAGACGAATATAATTCGTAATGAAAATGTAAAGCAAAATATACTATTGTCGATAACTTAACCTTGGAATTTTAAGAGATGAATAAGAGTTTACTGGATATAACTGAGAGAAAACATTCGGTCCTTGGAGAAATACACCGACCGCTTCGTCTAATCTTTCAATTATCGTCCCTTTCTACTGAGATACTGCACCCCGCCCTTCGGTATGTATTTTTAGAGTCATCTCAGTGAAGGAACGGGCACCGAAAATCAAAAGAAACCAGCAAGCGATGCGGCATCATGCATCCAACCACGCTACCCCTCCTAGGCTGTAAAGGGTGTTACATTCGTGGATTTTTCCTATCTTGAAAACAAGACTGGGGACTTAGATGAAATTAAGCGATTCTCCCGTGTCCATGTGCGAGACAGCGGTTAACCTGGGTCACGATTTTGGGGAGATTCTTTGAAAAATGTATTGTGATTCAATTAAAGAATCAAGTATTTTTTGTTAAATCCATAATAAGATGAATGTTTCTGCAGAGTTACTCTGGCCTCCCACCCGTTTTTCCCTTCTCCTGTCCCCTTCTATCTCTCTCTCACACACACTTTTCACCAGTCAGTCCTTACTAATCTTCCGAGGAAGACGGAGTAAATTCCGTCGAAATTATCAAGAAATAACGTGTGAGTGTTCCTTTTATGTGTTCTCGTATTGTGTGTTGCTGTCTAAGTTTTGTATTTAACACTTCAGTGTTACTTCGAAGAACTTATCTATATATAGTATCGCATTTATACTAATAAATAATACTTTAAAATAAAACCAATTGTTTTCCGTGTCACTTCTATGTCCAGATTTCATTGCCGATTGATTCTTCTTTTATTTTATTTGAAATTTTGTTTATTCTTAGTGTATAACAATGACCCGTTTATTTGTTTTCCGAATCAATGCGAATTTTTCAACTTCGAAAGAGGTGGTTAAACCAAGAAAAAAACTTCTACCAGTGACGGAGATTTTTTTCTCGGAAAGACTGAAAGTCTGATGATATCCCTTTGATTTTTCGCTGGTGACGGCCAAAGAAGGCCATGATAAAGCATTTTGTCACCATACCATTAAGCTGAGATCGTTAAATAGACGGGAGAGCAAGAAAGGAGAATAGGTTTCAAGTGCACGAGACCTGGACGTCCACTAGCTTCGAGCTATTTTATGCTGAGATAGCATAAAAGCCTAGGAGTTGAGAAAGCGACATTACTTTCCTCAATAAATTCCTTTGGCTTTAAAAGAATGAGTTACCTGTTCTCTGATGATTCGGTGATATTATATTGAGGGTACACACACGGGGCGCATCACGTCATGGAGGGAGTCCTGATTATTTGCCCTAAAACGGAGCAAACACGCCGACTAATCTAATCCTCGCCTCTCTCTCGTCCCTCCCCTCCACCCAAAACCCTCCCCCGGGGCCTAACCCCATCTTTAATCGCCGTGCGCCCTATTCCCACGCCTCATCCCCCTCCTCTTCGTTTTTTTGCCGTCCTAATCCCTCCGTACATGCGAAACCTTCCGTTTTTTTGCCTCCCCTCACTACTCGTCGCTAATCCGGCGACAATGAAACATGAGACGGAGCAAAAGTGCATTGATCGCCTTGTTGTCTCAGTCCGAGATGGCGCACTCGAAGTCACGGACCGTGGTGGTGGAGAGGGTGGGAGGGGGTGGTTATCGTCGGGAAGGGGGAGGAGAAGGGCGACGAAGGGTGCGAACGGTAAGGGGTGCGGTTTTCCTGAGGGGTGGGCAGAGGAAAGGAGAGTTTCAAGGATTTGAGAGAAGGGAAAGTACGCGAGGGGTGCGACAGAGGTGGGTGCGAGGGTTGGGATTCCATTCCGTGTTGCTGTCTCCCCACCCCCTCCCGCTCGCAGCGCGGAGCACCTGGCAAGGCGGGGGGCAACGCGGTGGTGGCAGCGGCAGTTATTGCTTCCGCCTTGAGGTGAAAGGATTCGTCGAACGCGGGGGTTTTTCCCCCTAGGGTTTGCTCGCCTTCGGGCGGGGCTGGTCCCCTCCCGAAGCGCCGTCGGTCGGTCGAAATCACGGGAGCGTTCATTCGCGAGGGAGAAAGGGAAATAATGCTCGAAGCAGAGGAGGGGACAGATTAAGTCACATTAAGTACACGGTGTAGACGGGAAAAGGCGAGAGGATGAAAAAAGAACATATCCAACCGAGCGACGGTTATGTCACTGACCCTGTGAAACAATGCGCTTATTTTTCGTCGACGGGGAGGAAAAATTAGATAGCATTCCAAGACATGCCATTGACCCCTTAGCGAATGCATTGGTGCCCTTTGTCTGAACGTTTTCTTTCCCTCCCTCCACATAAAATTACGGGCAAGTACGCGTTTTTCTTGCATTGAAAAATGAAAAAAAAGGAAAGTTTACTTCTAGTTTTGGGTTTGAGTGAAAAAGTAACCAACTAGAAGAGCCAAAACAGTAAGTACAGAACACAAAATATGAGTGCATATAAGTACACATGTCATCTATTTGATTTCCACATGCATCGTACAAACGAGTATACCCCCAAGAAAATGAATGCTGTGAAAAAGGGCAGTAGGTCTGTGCAATCGGTTCAGCGAGATCTTCTTATTCTTTCATCGGGGCAATAGGCATTAATGGCGCCGAAAACGTGCCAGTCCGAAAGTCCACGAAAAGTTATGCGTTGGGACTTCATTGAATATCCCTCTAAAAATTGGCCAATTGCCAAATGATGAATCCACGTGGATAATTCCAAATAATTACTTAAAACTGACCAAGTCAATTGGCATAGAAACGGATCTGGACAGCAAAATCAGCAAATACAACCGAAACTAAAATTGAAAATCGATCGCAAAAGAGTTGGCACGAGTAATCCGATCGGCGAGTCAAATCTTCGGCTCGAGATTTTTTTTTAATCTGTCAAACTTTTGAAAGCGAAAGGACGAGGAAGGAACACGCCTAAGAGAAAATTATTAAGTAAGATACAGAGAGAGGAAGTCTTTTTAAAAAAAATGGACGCAAAGTCTTTTCATTTGATAAGTCTTCAGTCTCGGGCTATAATGAAGACCACCGGCCATTTATGATAAGACAAACAATTCACAACAAATGCTATCCACCATCCATCCATCCGGCCACTAGATGTGCCCGTGCCGATTATTTCTGGCGGTGGCGTCGTCGGTCGAGAGCCGATTGATGCATCGCCTCGCGTGATATCGGAACGCAGGAGTTCAGAGGACTCCCCAAACATGGCATTAGACTGAGTGGTAAGGGTGGGGTGAGAGAGGTGCCTTCCCACAGCCCAAAGTAAATCCCCCCTGCCCTCGTCCAAGCAACAAATCTAAAGGGTAAACAACGGGGGTCGAGGGGAAGGTGGACGATGAGCGGTTTGATGAGGAGGACGATAAACACCTTGGGGGGGGGGACGGAAGAAGGACATGTCCTCCAGGGTTCTCATGTGGTCCGCCCGTGTATGCGTGGGCAGGCGTGCGTGCGTGGCGGTCCGCTACGCCGCTCCGAGCGCCGCCTATTGATTCGCCAACCGGCGCCTCCTCCCTTCCCATTCTCAAACTCCTAACTTCGCCCCCTCCTGCCCCCCTCCACCCCCGCCCCCACCGCCACCTTACACCAGCGCCTCCCCGCCCCCACACGAGAGCCGTGTCACGGGAAGCATTCTCTCTTCAACCCCTCCTCCCGTCTCCCCACCCTATCCCCCTGCCCCCGGAGTTCTCTATCCTGCCGCGGCGATGCAGTCGTGGAACAGACACCCCCTAGACTCTGACAAGAGGGAGAGCGGGGGTGACGGAGCGACTGGGGCGGGAAGGGGAGGGGTTAGGGACAGGGAGGACACTCGGAGAAGCATTTCGGGGGTGGATTCGATGTATGTGTGTAAGGAGAGAGAGCCCTCCCTCCCTAACTAAAGAGGAGTTTCCACTCAATAAACCGGCTCTCCCCCCACATCTAAGCCTTGAAAGGGGGGGAGCACCCCCGCTGCCCTTCCTCGGGGGTGGAACTTACGGCAGGGGTGGGAGAGGGCTAGAGAATTCAGCGGGAATCCCGGCTTTTTCGGGATGAGTAAGGCACCCGGCTCGGAAGAGACAGCGTCGCGGGTGCTGAGATGGAATGGGTGATAGAGGTCGCCTGGGCGAGGGGAAGGCCCGCGGGAGAAACGTGCCTCTTGTTTACGGAGATGATTGTCTCTTGCCATGGTCTGACCCAGGTTTCGTCCCAGCCCAGGGGAAAATTCAAGGTAAAAACATTAAACCTGACACTCTTTCTGGTTCATCATGTTTTGATAAAACAAAATAAATGCACAAAATGAAGCAAAAAGTATGTGTAGTCAAAACGACCTTGGCTGGAGGGTGATGAAAATAGTTTTCACGAAGAGAATGTTTGACCCCAAACGACATTCCTCGCCTATTTTTATTAGTTTACTTTCCGTCCTTCATCCAAGGAATTTACATATTCGATCTCTCATAACACGTTTAAGATATGAAATTACTTGAACGTGGTGTGCAACGCTGTACGGATCATAAACCTTGACTTGAGAACGAACGTTAATTGGAGACTTTTGAGATGTCGATATGGAGAATAGGTGAAAAAATAAGTTATTGAGAAACAATAACAAATTAGTTTTACACATCTACATCTCATTTACATATACGCCATACCCTGCAGGTCGTCCTGGCGCCGTGCGGAAGTATCCGTGGGAAAATCTGCGATGTAACTATGGCTGTTTATGGAAATGATAGTCCGTCATATGACTAAGTTGTGGGGTGTAAAACGAATTTTCAAATTGGTTGCATCCCTCAAATACGATCCAAGAAGTGGAAGATTTACCTCGATTATATTTTTAGCGATAATTTAAATTCTATGAAACACTCTCGTACAAAGGCAGTGAGGAGGCATGAGGAACTTACGAAGGAAATGATACACGGCAAACAAAAGTTAAGTCCACACGATATATAGTGCACCATAGCGATAGTCGCCATCCAGAGTCTACCGATTAATAGTTACCATATCTTTGCATGAATCGTAAGTTACGTAATGACATTAGTGAAAAATTAATCATTTGACAAAATATGTAACTCGCTGAATATCCCTAATGAAAGAGCCTAAACGCGATGGGCGAGATTTTTAAGGCCAATGTTTTTAGTTTATGGATATTTAATTGATAATGAATATTCTCAGCGTGTTAGTGTACACTATAGTATCATTTACTACATCGGCCCAAGTCAGTAAAGGCACTTACCCCACACATAAATTCCATTGGTTATAAATGCGATGCAATGGTTGCAATTGAGTTGGAAGGAGTTTCGAAGGCTGGGTTCGTTGTGAACTCGAGTCGTGGGAAAATGTCGATGGCCACGCCCCTCAAAGAAGTGGAGGCTGACTTGGCAAGGAGGGAGGGAGAACTTTAGGAAAATATGACGTCACCGGGAAACATCCCCGAATATCGGAAGGCAAAACACAACTGATGACAGCAAAATTAGTTACATTCGTGATCGAGAGCGTGAGAGGACCAATCCAAATTGATTAAACAGAATATTGAATCAAATACAAATGCCAATTAGCAAAAATGAAACCTTTTCAGGTGAACAAAGAATTCAGTTATTCACTTAATTTTCGTAAGAAATGATGCTCAATTACAAACATCGTTGATGCAAAAATGCTTAAAATTCCTTTTCCAAGTCGCTAGGCAACATGCCACCCATACAGGATTTGATTACAAGCCTCTACGTAAATCTAATTTAACCACACAATGTTATCATTATTACTAATGGTAGTCTATCGATTATGATAGGCGTTTGATGGGCACACAGAGTAATCGCTGCTAAACCTCTAAGATTGGCATTACAAGGCAGTAAAACCAGCCACACACTACAACGCATTAGCCAATCTTCCACTCCTATTAAGTACTTCCTGCATTACTTAATTATGTACAATATGACAACTCTTCTCCCCCCTCTCTCTCTCTCGCTCACATAATATTTATTCTCCCCTCTGACACAGTATTAATCGATCTATTGCCTCTCATTTGTCATTATTCGTGTCTGTATTTCAAACAACGACCTCACCTCCTTAATCTTTGAACATGCAAAATAAAATGAGAATTCGTTTGTACTATACGTGTTCCAGTGTTCGATGCTTTTGATGACTGAAGTCAACAAACAATTGCACCTTAAGATTCAGTAAAAATTCATCCAATATCGAGCAAGCTAGAATTTGAAAAATAAGAAGGCGAAATTCTCTTACCTCATGGACAAGCAACATATAGTACAAGGGTCTCCCCCCCAAGGGGATAGGTAGGGAATGTGACCCAACGCTGTACACATTTTTTGAGACATTCATTTAATTTAATATCAATGATTTATTTACTTTATTATTAAGGTGACTACTTGTTGGTTTTAAGATTATAGGGGATAAGCTCTACGTTTTATCTAAAAATATTTTATATTCATATTACATAAATAGTAGGGTTAAGATCATCCGTTTCTATGTTTAAAAAACCATAAACACAGTAATCAACCCGAAGGTCGGTTTGGTAGGTGATGGCAGAGTTCACCCAGAACTAAGCCCGACGGCGTGTGAAGTTCACACATCAGGGTAGGGGGGCCAGTTCCTTTCCCCTGTGCCGCTTACGGTTTCCCAGGAAGATATGGTACCCTGCTTAGAATCACGTAGCAGCTGCAGGTGCCCAGAGTGCCTTCCCGGGAATCGAACCCGGGCACACCGGTCCAACGCTCTACCCTCTGGACTACCGAGACATTATGTTAAAGTATATTTTGTTATGTTTTTAATTTCTTTTTAGATTTTTATCAAAATATTTCAATTAATTTGTTATTAATAGTAATTATGATTAAATTAGTATATTTTTTTGTTTTTTTTTGTTATTGTTAGTTTAACTTTAGTAGATAAAAATAGAGCTCATTCCCGAATTCTTTAAACCAACAAGTAGTCACTTTAATTATAAAGTAAATAAATACACGTAGGTAGCGGGAGGATCCCCCCAGAGGGAGAACGATTCCAGAGAGAGAGGGAACACTCCGCCTAGTAGCAGAGAACACTCCCAACTGAAGGAAATTGCGTACTCCATTCCCCTCCCGCGATGAATTGTGGGTTTACTCGGCGAGAATTTTAGAATAGCGTCTGGGTTCTCGCTCGATGCGCTAACTCCGCTTTTCTTCGGTAATCTGCCATCAGGGTTGAGCTCAGGGGATGCGGGGTCGGTGAAGAATTTACCTACTCGACTGAGACCCCGTTCATTTCATTATCGCGAATACAATTCCGACTCCATTAATCAAAACTGCATCGTATATGCTTGAGGCACACTTTGATCGAGTTGGCTGTCAAAATAATAAAGCAAAATGAGCCCCTGAATATCGTTTAATATCCGTAGTTAACGAGGTTGGTACCTGGACCTGCGGATTTGATTTGGGAATAATATCACTTGGGCTGTAACTCACGTTAAACTCTATCGGTACGGTATCTGTGGGAAACAGAGTAGCATTGCCGCCAACTGCAACCTCAGAGAATAGTGTTAGTGTGATAAAAGGCAAAGATTTTCCTAGGAAATTAAAGCCAAGTAATTGGTTACGAATAATTCTACGGATTATTTGCCGACGATGCAGTGGTTTACCGTGACTCTGTGGATACATCAGTTTTATCAGATCACCTTAATGCTCTGCAACGCTGGTGCAAAACTCGGCGATTAAAATTGAACTTTAAAAAGTGCGTAGTGATGAATTTTTGGAAAAAAAGCAATTCCCTCTCGAACGCCTACTGCATCGGAAACACCGAAATGGAATGTGTAGACTCGATTAAATGCCTAGACGTTACCCTCACTCACGACCTCTCCTGGGTGAAACACATACTGGGAATATGTGAACAAGCAAACAAAAAATTAGGATTTATTAGATGAGTACTTGGTAAATTTGATTAAAAGGTCAAAGAGTAATGTTATCTGTCGTTGGTTAGGCCCCATTTAGAATATGCTGCGAGTACATGGGATCCTCACGAAGTTAGATTAATTGCCGAATGGGATCGCGTGCAGTGTAGAGGAGATAGATTAGTAAAACGCTGTTATAATAAACTCAGTAATGCATCCAAAATATTAGAGCAGCCATGCTGGGAATCAGTCATGGAGGGAAGGTTTAATTACAGATTTAATCTCTTGCATAAATTGGAAGGAGGTTTCTTTAGCAGTGATGTTGGAAATGCATTATATTACCCCATTCGTACTACAGTAGGAGAGATCTTGTCAGTAAAATGAGAGAGATCAATTGTAGAACAGATAGATTTCAGATGCTAATTTTTTTAAGAACGATAAGGGATCAGAATAACATTGTTAGACCTAGGTAGGGTCTTATTCGGGTCAAAATTAGTCTGTTGTGTATTCACCCCCGACCATACACCGTAGCGGAGGTTTGTAGGGTAGTAAAATAAAAAATATGAAAAATACCCTATGCGTGTATGTGGACTAACTTACTTGTATCATTTACAGAGGATGTTAGCAAAACAAGGTTTTTGCTGCTAGCAAAATGAGCTTAATAGCTATCCGTCCGAACGCTAGGCAGCTTCAAATCTTTATCAGATGTGTTGCTGACATCATGTTGCAATGGACCATGAAGCGTAAGTTCAAGTAAGGCATTGATAAATCCTAATCAAACCCCATTTTAACCTCCTCATTAAAAGGAGCATACAAGTTTCCACTTACCACGTTCAAATCAATCACTGCAGACCAAGTGCCATAACTATGCAGTGCGAATTTCACGGTCGCGCAAAAGGAACGATAACATTATCCAATTCCAACGCATGCTAAACGATTTAATAGTAGAAATTCACGTGAATTCGAAAAATTCACCGGTGAAGTCAGTCATTTTTATTTCCCTTCGACCTCACTTTCCTGTCTGTTCTCCAATGTATGTTTCTAGCCTGCTTCGGCCAAAGAAACTCTGCACCAACTCTTCAAAGAACACTGCTGGGAACACTTTGGGAGTCTTGGCCAGCTAGTTTCGATTTCGTCGGTGGCACCGTGCATCGTCCGAAATTCACCCATCCAAGTTGCGGGGAAGTTCGGTCGTAAGTTAACTTCCTCTACCTGGGCTGCCTGCTGTTTCCCAGAAAATTCTCGCCCCTATGTCACAGTCCTTGGATTTTACAGTTGGAATTGCTCAAAGTCATCAAGCACCCAACACATTTAAAACCCAAGAACTCCTAGCCGGCCTCTTACTTGAGAGGTCGCATGCTCAACCTAGCGACTGGGGGAAGGTTTCGACCATTTAACTATTTATTATAAGTGAGTCAGGGATAATACATGCGTGAGTGCGCACATTCTCTTGTAAATGCTTCGTAAAAAATAAGCTCCAATTGTAAAATTTCGGAACTAACATAACGTCATTAGCTGTATCACGTCAGTTTTAATTTCGAATATATGGAATGTTTTGTTCACTAAGTAATCATTTCATTTAAGACTTGTCCTACGAGCCAATCGAGAAGAGATACAAATACTAGTTAGATAAATGTAAGTATTCTGTCTAATAAATACGCGAATTGGTGCGATCTGGTGGCCATGACGCGGACTACAGCCCCGCCAACTAGCGGCGCTAGATGCCTGAGACCCAATGAGCCGTCTGTGCATGGCAGATCGTCGAGCTGTGCGTATGGTGCCAGTTATGTTAGTTCCTATTGTCCTTGTTTTTACTGTTTGCCAGAAATGGAAATTGACGAAAACACGGAGCAACGAATCAACATTAAGCTTTTTGGTGAAGTGCAGTAAAAGTTATCAAGAAATTACTGAAATGTTGACAGAATTTTACATGGTGATAATACTCGGTAGAAAACATCCGTTTTCAAGTGGATTAATCGTCCGGGCCGGGATTAAAAGGCCGGAAAGACCTTTAGTCACCTGTCTTGACGACAGCATTGATCGTGTGCGGTACCTTGTCTGTCTGTCTCTCATCTCTCGACAGTCTCTTAGGAGTCCCCTCTGACATAAATTAATTTCATGTGCATTTTCCAATTGGTGACAGTGACGCCACTTGGAAGTTGACCTTAATCTTAAGATGAAGCGATTAGAAAAATATTCAAAGGTTAACGGTGTTATACTTGTTGTGGTGCTGATAGAACTCAGCTACATTTAACGAAGGAAGCATATTGTGCTTCCCGCTTCTGTTTGCCACAAGGTGACCCTGCTGATCGAAGACAAGAGACGCTCGTCACCAAGACACGAAGGAACAATGGGATATCACACAACGAATACGAAGGAAAAAGAAAACTGCTTTAACTTCATCAAACTAACTGGCATGCGAGTCTGTACACACAGAGAGTAGCGGAGAGAGAGATGCCATTAAGCGGAAAGAATATTATTACAGATTGGGTACACTTTAAGATAAAATGGATTTCCTGGAGACCTAAAAGAATTGAGGAAGGAAGCATTCCAAGAAACAAACAAGTCTGCCAAATAAAGAAGAAAGCTACAAGACGGGAAATCTACCAGGGCGTAAGAGAACCGGATGGATTAGACGAATGGAGATCTGCACTCAAGAAATCTGCGGATTGAAAGACTAATGAAATGAGAGCGAAAAAGCTTTTCTGTGTCTTCTACAAGTTGATCAGGAGAGAACAATCGTAAAGTTAGCCCACGGTGGAATAGGAAAAGGGAGGGGGAAGGTGAGTTATCCAATCAAGAAGGATCAGAGTTTTTACGTCATAGCCATTAATAATGAGAGAGTGAAGGGTAAACATACCATGTAACCAAACTTGGGATCGTTCCTCAGGGAATTAGTTTGAGAAAAACCTTATTTTCACGATAAATACCGCACCAAGTTTTAAAATTGAAAAAGAAAAGTGGGACAGTGGAACGCAATCAATTGAATCTTTCCCGATTGTGTTGCAGAGCTAAAGCAAGGATAAAGTAGTACCTGTCGTCTCATTGGTCGCTTGAATAAAATAGATGGGGTTTTGGGAATCGCTTGCATTTGTTGGGATGTCGTTAACGTTAGAGAATTTGGGACCTAAGCTATGTTCTTAAGTAGACTGACCTCACATGATTCAAGTGCTCACGTGATTCGATTAAATCAATGCTCTTTATCTGCCAGCAGGGAGAAACCCCTTGAGTATCAATATTGAATCAATGGATGCGGATTTGATTTCCATCTACGGCTGACAGAGAAAACAAAAATGAGAAAATGGAAAAAATGATGGAGTATAATGAAAAGTATTCATAATGAGAGAGGCACATCAAACCATTTGAATAGGAAGTCATATTTTCATGAGAGACTTTTTGTTTATTATTGACGCTGGATGTCCCCCAGAAAGACTTCATAACAGTGCAGTTCTTTCACTATCGAGACATCACAAAAAAGCCAGTAAAGAGAGTGCGCAATACAAAAGACTGTGGCTCCCTCTGTCCACAATATAATCGCATAAAAATGTGCATTTGAAGCGCCTATGATCATGGTAACAAAATCCAGTAAAAGAAATAACAAAGGAACACACATTTAAACGGTGAAATTATGACGGGAATACCAATTAATGGTAAAAGAAATAAGGAGGTAAAATAAGGCATCTGTGTACGCAATGGGAACTAATATTTTATTTAGCTGTGACGGTTAGAACAGAGCAGGCTGTTTGAAAATGTTTCAGTGAAATGTTATCTTCCACTGGTTAGGTATCATTTAGAAAATACTTCTAGCGCATGGGATCCTCTTGGATTGATTGCCGAATTATATCGCGTGCGACGTAGATGAGCTAGATTTGTGAAACGCTTTTATGACAAACTGAGTAGCGTACCAAAATTATTAGAGGCGCTGGGCTGGGAATCATTCACGGAGCGAAGGTTAAATTACAGATTGCATCTCTTGCATAATCTGGTAGCATGTCTCTATATAGATGATGTTAAAAATGTGTTATTAGCTCCATCTTACAAAGATAGGCGAGATCATATCAATAAAATTAGAGAGAATAAGAGTATAACATATAGATTTAAGATTCTCTTTTCCACACGAACGATAAGGGATCAGATAAACGTTAACCGACCGTGTGTAATCACCCCCTGGCTACATACAATATCGTATCTCAGAAAGAATAACGTCACAGGTCAAAATATTTCCCCCACGATCGTGAAGAAGTTATGAAGCGATTCGATGAAGAATGATGAGTTTAACATAATCATTAAATGTATTCTAGTAATTTTCAAGTCTTTAACTATGATTCCTGAGCAGAATCTCATTTTCCTGTATCACCAAAGTATTTCAACTTCATCTTCGAGGAACATTAAGCAAAATAAATAACGACGCTTTCACTTGAACGGTGCGATAACCTGGAATTATAAAGACACATCGGGTGGAAAAATTCCATGAAACTCGTAAGCACCGAAGATGCCTTCCCCCCATCAAAAGCTTCCGAATGGACAATGATCCCTATATTAGTGAAATGGCCACTCGGTTTTTGCAGCCTTCTCCTCCTATACTGTGTTCACCTCCGTAATTATGGATCTATTTATTCTTAGAAATGTTGCGGTGACAGTCAATATCAATGTGATTCAGTCGAACGTAGGCGTGCGTAGCTCGGCACGCCATCCTTGACGACTCCTTATCCTTCCGCGCGATGGAATGACACCTTAAAGCCATTTATCGTCGCCCTTATCTACTGGAAGCATGCAAAAACAACCCGCTCTCACCTTGTCCGAGTGTCTGTGGCACCCACTTTCGGAAATAATGGAAGCTGTAAAAGGATACGTATATCTGATCTCTGTCGTAGCGCACTTGCAAGTTCTTGTTTATCCCCGTCTCGTCGATGTCCGATATGACGGTCATGTCCGGGACTCCATCTTCTGGACGACATCCTGCAATGAAAATTAAATGGAATTGGATTACTTCTGTGAGAGATAAGGGAAACAATCTATAAACACTAAATCTTTGAGTGCCTCAAAGTAAGACAAACTTAATTTGTAGTTGAGTAAAGTCAAGTTGTAAACTTCTAAAGGAGGTAATTCTGTTGTGAGCGTTTGCAGAAAACCTTATGAATATTTTCCAACTAAAAAAAAATTGCCGAAGTTAAAAATGTTACAAATAAAAAATCCACAGTTTTACACTCATCTAAATACTATGGCATAGGTTATAGATGCACACAAACACATGTTAAATGGAATTGTTCCAGCTAGGTTAGTGTCGCCACTTTGGCTCAGGAAGATACGTTTAACTCGTAATCAGCTGGTGTGCGATTCATGGACCACCAGCGTGCAGTGAAATTCACATAGCACGGCGGCAGATCCATTGTTTTAGTCAGTCTAATGGCAATCGAGTCTCTGGCCAATCAATTTCCCTTTACTTCTCTTTGCTCTTGTCTTGAGATGGTAATTTACAAAGGTAAACCAACCCCTCGTGCGAATAGTTCCATTGCTCTCTCATAATTTAAGTCGCCACACTTTCTCCGGCTCAGTACTTCCTCTCTCCTCCTCGCACGCATACAGGTAGAAACGGATGAACTACATTTACATTTAAGGAATGTAAATGTAAATGTAACGGATGAACTACATTTAAGTGTCATAGGCCCCCTCCTTTTCCTTATTTACATAAATGACCTCAGTACCGTAGTTAATAGCAAGCTCCGTCTTTTCGCCGATGATGCATTAATTTATGGTGACATCCGAAGTCACGAAGACAGAGTCGTGTTAGCCAACGACCTAGATGCAATTCAAAATTGGTGCGATACATGGCAATTGGAATTGAATTTTAAAAAATGCGTAGTAATACATTTTTGGGAAAAGAGTAATTCCCTCCCTTATAGTTACAAAGTGAAACAAACCAATATCGAGAGGGTAGATTCCTTTAAATACTTGGGTGTAACAATTACTCACGATCTGTCCTGGGGAAAACACATACGAGAAATATGCGGTCGTGCTAATAAAAAATTGGGATTTGTGAAAAGAGTGCTAGGTAAATGCGACGAAAAGGTGAAAGAACGATGTTTCCTTGCCTTGGTCAGGCCCCACTTAGAGTATGCTGCCAGTATATGGGATCCTCATAACATAAATTTGGTTTCGGAATTAGATCGAGTTCAGCGGAGGGGGGCTAGATTTGTCAAACATTGTTATGACCAACTCAGCAGCGTATCCACTTTGCTAGACAATTTAGGTTGGGATTCTCTTACACAGCGGCGTTTCCAATATAGATTAAACTTATTAAAAACATTTAAAGATGGGCCCTTTTCCGATGACATCAAGGATATAATACGAACCCCAACGTATTACGGTCGAAGGGATCACGAATATAAGACTAGAGAGATAGACTGCAAGACTGACAGGTTTAAAATGTCATTTTTTCCAAGAACGATAAGGGAACAGAATGCTCGTAGTCGAAATTCCCCAGGACTTCGTTCATTACAATAAGTATTAACGTACAGGTTAGGGACTTCGCGAGGATGTGTATACATGTGTGTATGTATGTATGTATATATATATGTATGTGTATATATATATGTATATATATTTTTTTCCTACAGGTTCCCCCCACCTTTCCTCACCTAACTCCCAACCCCCTCAACCCTTACCCTTCCCTCATGGTGCTACACCCCCTGCCACACACCTTTTTGGTGGCTCGCAGGGTACTTATGTAGATGTAGATGTAGATCCTATTTTCGCGAAAGTGGCGCCGCTCAATTTGCTGGAAAACCTTTCCCTCCCACAGGTTTACAGAACGCGGAATTTCGAGGAAAGAGGATGGTTCAAGGGAGTAACCCAAGAAGCGCATATTCTCGCATTTATCAAAAAAGTGAAAGGTTTCAAAGAGCCAACAGTTGAATATTCTCACCGGACGGACGACAAAAATGTGCATACGCTGTCCGTAGGAAAGTACCTGAGTAAGAGAAATACTAAAACATAAGTGTGAGATAAGTAATCACACTCATTAAGTCATATGACAAAAATACATTTCTAGAGTAGACTACGACGTCCGAAGATGTTTCAATATCAGACGACAAAATTCAAAGTGAATAGGGTACGGAATATCAGTAATGGTATTATAAATATGAATGATTCAAACACTATTTTCATCATATCTAAGCATAAAGAGAGGCTGTAAACGGACAATAGCATAAATTCCAAGAAACTGCGGGAGATGCCGCAAACAGTAACTTTTACCGGAGTCATCCGCTAAGTTTGCATTTCAGTGCAACAATTTCAGAGCGTGAAAATCCTTCGCGCAAACCGGGATTCAAATCCCTTTAGCCACGATAGCATAATTGACTAAAGCGCTCGGCCGGACATCGAGGGATCCGGGTTCGGATCCCGGTCAAGGCGAATGATTTTTTTCACTCTGAAACTGTTGCATTGAAGGGCAATAGCATGTAGATCCACGGTGGATAATACTCGAAAGAGCCTCCCCACATACGGCCGGTGAGAAAAATGTCCGCGAAACATGAACATCTCTTTGGTGGCCCCTAAGCCAGGGTCGGTTCATTCTTACTTTCAGCGTCTACCCCTCGCTCCAATTTAGAACCCTACTCGGACCCTTCGAGGCAAGTTTAGCGCAATGCAAACCGCAGTTTAAGTAGGCGTTTAGGAAAAAAATTCAAATAGCGCAGTCCAGAAATTCGTCAATTGACTTTTTTATAACCACCCCCAGGGAACATTGCAAACAAGGACATTAATCAATGGGTTAGCTTTGATGAAAAATTTTTATTCATTCAATACCTCGGTCATCACTTGTGAACTTTAATTCTCATGGCGCTAACACACTGGAAATAATAACCGTAAAATTGGTGCAATATTCATTAAAATAGCCTTAGTATTTATTCTAAACCCAAAGCAAAGCATTTATTCTAAGCTCAAACCTTTGAGTTTAGAATGATTTGAGACAGCATATTCTATGCTAGGGAAGCATCAGTGCCAAAATGATTCCCCCGATCCCATCTCGATGGGTTCATGGATGGGTTTAGGTTCCTATCGATTAAGTCCACATGGAGAGGGAGTAGCTACAATCACAAGTTTGTGACATGAATTTGGGTTTGTTAAGACTTTTTTCATACTACACTCGAAGACTGATGGTTTGACCGGCAGTTCATTAGTGTTTTAGGCAGATACAATAAAACCTCAATGAAAAGGAAACGAAAAGGATATTAAAAACAAATATATAATACATGATTACCTTATGCAATTGAAAATTGATTCTGATGACAAACGCAGGCCTGTGTGAAAGATATTGAGAAAGTTTCGTCCTATGACGTGACCAAAGCCACTGATACTTCTGAAGATACGTCTGCTATATTGTAAAATGACTCCTCGCGAGATGGAATCGCCGTGTTTTATGCCAGAGTTAGAAAACTCGTCGGGGCACGTCTTTGATTCTTTCAGTCTCCAAGTTGTGCGAAAGCAGACGGGAGAATACGATACACTGTCAAGAAGAAATCGATAGAGCTCTCATGAATGAAGTACGGGAATAGTTATTGTAGAGCACTGAAAAGGAGGGACAACAAAGAAATTAAGACACGATGTTCCCAAAAGGAAAAAAAAATAAATTGCCATCGTTTGTATAACCACCGGCATTACTCCATTCGTCATCACTTAGTCTAGAGAGTTGACATTACGATTGCTGAAAGGACTTAAAAATGTGCACGTGGTGTTCACGCTTGGAAAGAGCGAAGGGATATTGATTCACGGCTCGAAGACCGCTTACAATGACGTATCAACACACGCGTCACCGAATCCAGGATGTCCTCGAGAAGGGCGTGGATCTCGTTTGGAAGTTTGCTCGTCTGAAGTCTTTTGTTTGACTCGGAATATTTTTCCACGGCCTGAGAGCACTTTATACGCTGCAAACTTTACAATCCATACTCAATGACTTTTGAAATCAGCACACGACGAGATTTAGCGAAAAAATCACCTTCTCATCAATTTCTTGCATTTCTTTGTGGCCATTAATTTATCCGTACAAAAACTCTTCTGCTGTTCCCGAGTATGCTTCATGGAGTTTAATTTTCTGAAAGAAAAGTCGCCCTTTCTTCCCATTTGGAGTTGCTGGCATGAAAGTGCATTAATGTGGCTTGTTTGTTCCCCTCGTCTTCCGTGGCACTACGAGGAAAAATTAATCAAACCCATTTTTCGCGAGCATGATACAGTTTCCATTTGAAATCCAATTGAGATTCTTATGCATATCTTTATCGCACTTTTTTCTCCAAAAGAGAACCAATCCAAGTTCGAATTTGATCAATTTGGGTATGGATTTTTGTCCCGGTAGGTACTTACTTCATTAGCGACGTAAAGGTTTGTGGAGTCGTGATTAGCATATCTCATCATTGACTCCTAAGAAACAGTTTGTGGCTACCAAAGCTATTACAAACTTATGTGTAATATGGATCCTTTAACTGGGCAATTTAAATTTACTACAGTTTACGAGTGTGTTCGCATATTCAAGTAACTTCCATGAGATATTAAAATATTCTACGGAGAGCAAATTAAAATTTAATGTTTTTACCACCTGACTAACAGAACGCATGTATATTAGGTAATCTACCGGTTAAGGTAGGTTTTGGGATGGACACAACTATCAAATAAATATTTTTTAACTCCAAACAAAACCCAATCCAGGAACCTACTCTACATCAGGTCTATCTTCATCACTGTGTACTTCTTTCCTCCCTTCATCCCGTCCAACATCCCTATCCTGTTCCTGCCCTTTCCTCGTATGCCTAACATTCTCCCCTCTATTGTATGCATATATATATTTACCACCACCTCATTTGCAGAACCAAAAGAGAATGCAAAATAGTAAAAAAGGAATTAAATATTTTTATGTGTACACACACGAGGTGTGTTCAAAAATTAACGGGAATTTTTTTCATCTGGAGCTTTGAGCTTGGGTTTGGAGAGTCCGATCGTCAAACCTTTTTTTTATGTTGATATACATGCCCCTGAAGTATGATAAAACTTTCAGCTGTTTTCATTGAGGACTTTGTCTGTGACAGCAACTATGGTTAGACGTGTTTTATGAGCTCGGCGATTTTCGTTTGTTAAAAGAAATGGATTAAAGAATTTGTATCATATTTTGCGTGAAAAAAGAAATAAAGTGTAACAAAGTGTTAGCAAAGGCTTATGGTGAGTCTGCTATGAGTAAATCAAGAGTTTACGAGTGGTATAAGCGTTTCCAAGAAGGCCGTGAAGACCTTGAAGATGACGAACGCCCTGAACGTCCCAGCACATCAACAATCGATGAAAACATGGAAAAAGTGAAATACATGGTTATGAACGATCGCCGAATCACAATTAGAGAGGTCGCTGATGATGTTGACATATCGATTGGATCCCGTCATGACATGTTTTCCAATTTTTTGGGTATGAAACGCGTGGCAGCAAAATTCGTTCCAAAATGGTTGAATTTTGAAATAAATAAATAACAAAAATAAATACAACTATTTGTATTTTGCAGCGGCCGGCGATTATGTTGATGTAGATCTCAAACATACAAAGAAGCACGTCACTTCACGAATACTGACGATCTTAATTTTTTGTCGACACACGGGTCACTCTGTCCTCCACCCGGATGCTCGGGGTCTCTTTCCGAATGTGGGCACACCTAAGGAAACCACCAAAGTGGGAGCGCGAGGGAGGGGGGGTTGAGGTGGAGGGGGGCAGGGCCGAGGAAGGGGAGGGTAAATCCACGAGTATGTGAAACCCGCAGCTATTAACACAACCGCGGCTTTTTCAGGAGCACCACGATTTATGCACATTTCTTGAATAAGAATTTTTTAAAAGTGGCCCATAGCAGCAGCAAATGAGACAAAATGAGAAGAAATGGCCATCCGAAGCTAAAAAAGAACGAGAAAGATGAAATTAATGAACTTAAATACTACTGGAGAAATCATCGGAGAGAAAACAAAGGGGGAAGTCTAGGGAAGATATTGGCAAAGATGAAAACTTACTGGCCACAATTAAAAGCTCAATAGTGCACTGGACTGTAATGGACGGAACCATGGAAAGAATGAACTACGGCAAAAGGTCGGCCACTAATCGCGAGATGCAGATGATCAGCGCAGCAAATAATGACGGCATAAAAAAATCAATAAGTGAGCAGGTTATCTTGGAAATTTGGTGAAAACTAATCCTAGGACTATAATCCATAACAATAAATCAAAAGAGAGATGGTACTTTTTCCACACTTTATTATTTAAAGTCTTTAAACTTTAAATAATAAAGTGTGGAAAAAAGTACCATCTCTCTTTTGATTTATTATAATGGATTTCCACAAAGTGAAGCCTGAAACCATCGAGTTTATAATCCATAACGTTGCCATGACAAAATAAGTAGGGCATCAAAGTTATTAGATGAGCTACGCCAGGAATCACTCATGGAGTGAAGGTTAAATCACAGATTAAATCTCTTGCATAAATAGGACGGATGTTTCTTCAGCGGTGATACTGAAAATCTGTTATTAGCCCCATCGTAGGAGAGATCATGTAAGTAAAATTAGAGGGATTAAGTGCAGAATAGATTGATTTAGGATGTTATTTTTCCCAAGAACGATAAGGGATAAGAATAACGTCCGACCGCGTTAGGGAGGAAAATTATTATTATTTTATCAACCTTAGTAGCCTAGTGTGTCTCCTTAACTCATCTAGCTTAATTATTGTACTTCTTGCCACTTACTGTTTCTTTCGTATACATGTATGTGAGTAGAAAATAGTGCATGTACCTGTAGCGTTCATGATCCTCCTGGTTTTAATTATTATGCAGGAATGCAGAAATGTATTTTAGCTACAAATTAAGAAAACCTAATTTTTGATCCTAAATGCCTGGTGTGTAATCAATCACCCCCTGCCAGACGCCCTAACCGAGTCTTTTACTATGGGTACTATGTAGAATAGTGTGGGCTAGAATCCTGTAATAACGACCCTGTAGTCAATCCTTTGTTTACAATAGGGATTAAAGATACAGAAACAAATGTCTATGTGAGAATGAATTTAGTATTTTTTGTACTCCCAATTGTTCCATTCCTTTACCACAGCTGGGCGAAGGTCTATTTAAACTCCCAGTTTAAGATACCCCAGTATTTTCTACGCCATTCCCGCTGGTGAAACGGAAGATAAAGACTGTAAACAGTCTTCTTAGGCGACCGCTCTTTTTATCTCATTCCCACACTTCCCGCTCCGTCAACCCTTCCTCTCTCTCCTCCCTCATCCTCCTCCCAGCACGGCATGCATCGCCTCAAGCAACGAGGTCGCTCGCTTGTAATTAGGACGCGAACTTTGGCCTTCCCGTTAACCGGCTTACACCCTTGGGCGGATGGCCGGGTGCATCCCAGAAGAGGTAAGTTGAGAATTAGTGCCTCCCCCACCCACAACCACTGAATTACTGGAAACCCCAAAAAAAACTTCCATTAAAATCTTGTTTCTCGTTTTCAGTGCATCTAGTTATTAATGAGTGTAAGTATTAATATTTGAAGAATGCCACTGGTTAGGAAGTTTTTGATAGATCCAGAAAATAAGTACTGCCAAAATTCTAAAGCCTGCCTGGCACGACACTTAACGGTACCATGCCTAAGCTCTGTAATACTAAACTAAAAAATCATTTTTCTTTTAAGTCCACGCGCTTTCTACTTCAATTCAATTCACCCATAATTCCTGTTTTTTCCTCCCCTCTATTACAACCTCAAGCCTTTTATGTACATCCGTCATTCACTGATCATGTCTTCAAATGTCTCCCAACAGCCGTTTCCCAATCATGCCTTGCCCTTGCCTATTTCCCTCTCCTTCCATTTTGTTTTATTTGAATGCTCTCTGCATTCACATCTGGCGATTCTCCGATCTGCGCATATAACCTCCTACTTTTACGTTTAAATTTAGTTCAAGCCTTTGAAAACAGTATGTCGCTATTCTATTAAATATTTTCATTTTAGAATAAATTTTGCATTAAATCATTAGTGATATCATTTTGTAAAAATACCCGAGAATTAAAGTTCAAAATGCACTCGTTTGTGCGTAAATGCAAGTCTTCTGAGACAAATTGACCTTTTAGATGGCACTGTTCTACCAATTGTCACAATATTCCTTCATGGAAATCGATTCTAGTTCTGCCGCCATCCAGTCACGCATTATAAATTGCTAGGAAAGTGCGAAAGGCCTTGCAGAAATACTTAACCCTCACACTCACCTCATAAGGCCGTTCACATCACTATCACAATCAGATAATTTCAAAGGGCTGCATTGAAAGATGCTTTTTATAAATAATTTACAATGATACTAAAACACAATAAGTGAGGCATAGTAATATCTCACCAATCTCTGCCTCAAAGACTTCTTCCTATTTTTCAATTGGTGTTCTGACTCCTCCGGTCACGCGTCGTTGATACGTCAACATGCGACGTTCTTTTTATTGACGTTGACGCGAGCCAAAAGCACTTAAAGCCAAAGCACATAATTGATTTCTACATTTCGTCTGTCAGATAAAAATACATGCACACGTATTATACGCGGGAGAGTTTAATATTTCTTAAATGTCAAGTTCATAATTGCCTTCCTCTAGTTGTTATGAAGATGATACGTAATCAAAATATGCAAGAGTAGAAGAAAATGGAAGATGCTCTTATCCACTGTTAAATATCAATTTCTATTTTCCCCCTATATTGATTTGGATTCAATACGACGCGTTTTGTCCTATCATCAGCATCGCCATAAACAAATGGTTCGCACGGAATCACATTACATTACATAGTACCCTGCAAGCCACTGCCAGGGTGTTTGGCAGGGGTGATTACACAACAAACTATTTTTGATCGAAAATACTTTTCCCACCCTTAGCGTGGTCCGTTAACGTTATTCTGATCCCTTGGTCGCTCATGGGAAAAATACAGTTCAAATCTATCTGTTCTACACTTACTATCTCTAATTTTGTTGACATGATTTCTCCTACCATAGTAAGATGGGGGCAATAAAACATTTTCAACATCATTGCTAAGGAGACATCTTTTCAATGTATGCAAGAGATTTAATCTGTAATTTAAACTTCGCTCCGTGAGTGATGCCCACCATAGCTGCTCTAATACTTTGGATACGCTACTAAGTTTGCCATAACAGCGTTTGACAAATCTAACTCCTAGCAATCAATCCAACTTCATGAGGATCCCATGTGCTATATTCTAAATGAGGAGAATAAATAGGAAATAAATAGGACTAAATAGGAATAAAGAATAATAAATAGGGAATTAACAGCGAAAGATAGCATTGCTCTTTTATACAATAAATTTGGGGAAACGTTTTTTTTCACTATGAAGATATTTGTAATTACCAAGGATTCAAGTCTGATTTAATTTCATTTGAACTCGCTTTTGTACATTGACTTCTATAGGTCCTATGTCCAATTAAATATGTTGTGAGCAAGAGTGTGTCAGATGGTGGCATGCTTTACTTCTCGACAATCTCTCTTAGAAGAGAATGCGCCGGCCTAATGTCGCCGTCGCTAAAAATTCTCCTTCGATTCGCACGCCGCTAACTCCTTCGCCTCCGCCGGAAGCGACCTCAGACTTCCGGTTCTTCCGGGCAGAGCCTCGCCCCACCCCTCCCTCTCTTTATCGCTCACTCGGAGCTCAGCGAAGGGACGGCGAAGCTGATTACGCGCCGGCGCCTCACTCTCTAGTCCACTCGCTGCCCCCTACCCACGCCCTCCATCCCCTCCTCGTTGTTCTAGCAGGGACGCCATTAGTTAACTCCTCCTCCCTCTTCCGATTGCATCCGGCGTCGAATCGAGAGCTGGCCAAATCGAGCGTGGACCAATTCATCTTCGGAATTACGCCGTCGCTATACTGAAAAGGGTCGCTGAATTAGTCACTGAGTTATTTCAATGGAGACAGGAGTGAAAAATAATCGGAGCGAATTTCTTACCTCCTCGGACGTGAATCCCAACCGAAAAAGATGTTGTGAACTTGCTTTGAAAGACACTGTGATGAATAAATTTTATAAATCCAATTATCGAAATAATTCGACTCGAATATAACCCCAGCAGTCTTAATTTCTTTCGCCATAAATATGAAACACTTAGCCTTACATAAGGAGAAGAGTCATTGCAATAAAATATTCCAAACTACACGCGGCATTGCGTTAATTAATTCAAATCGAAACCATTTTCCAAAAAATAATGCTCGAAAAAGGCTCGCATATAGATTCACCGATTCGTCGTTTTCTTGTAAGAGAAATACAAGGTTTGTATAAAAGGTATCGGTAACAATTTTTTCCTGACGTCAGCGTGAAGTGCTAAATTCAGACCGTCGGGTAAGTGTACGCAAGGTTGCAGATCGTGTATTGGTATTGATAAGATGATATTACACACAATTATAACTGAAAATTTGGCGATGCGAAAGATCTGCGCTTAACTCGTCCCGAAGGTCTTAACGTACGACCAAGAGCAGGATGAGTGCCTGCTTGCGAAGACCTCCTGCAACGACGATTCCCCATCCCCTTTATAGTCCCAACTTCGCACCAGCAGACTAATTTCTATTCCCAAAAGTGAAATCCTCCCTCAAAAGACACTACCATGGGACCTTAAGTGTCGTCAACGAAGCTTGCACGCGTACCCTTACGGAACTTCTGGAATCGGAATACCAGGGAGACATCGAGTTGTAAAAAGCCGCTGGCAAAAGCGTGCGGACACTTAAGGGATTTTCTTTGAAGTATTTTGAGGTATTGAAGCAATATCTGAAATGAAACTATTGTTCCAAAACCTTTACCGATACTTTTTACACAAACCATGTATGTCATTCAGCTATTTCGTTCTTTGTTATTGATTTCCATGCTCCTAAAACTGGTTACACACAATATATACACGAATGACCGATCAAGTTTTAAACTAGGGTTAGTGCGCATTAAAGAGATAGATTGACAACATAAATATTGCGCCGGTAAAATAAAAGATATAATCAAAATGCATTTTTAAACAATTACTCCGAATGAAGTGGCCAAACGACAGAAAACATTTTTATCGAATGCTGGACTTCTTTATTTGGATTTGCCATTTTCTCCTTACACTGCACCCGTATGTATTTATCTTCCGACGGCGTGGATAAAAGAACCGCACCAGATTTCTATATAAAACCATAACCACAGTAATCAACCCGAAGGTCGGTTCAGTAGGTGATGGTAGAGCTCACCCATGTACCAAGCCCGACGGCGTGTGAATAATCACACATCAGGGTAGGGGGGCCAGTTCCTTTCCCTGTGCCGGTTATGGTTTCCCAGGAAGTTCTGGTACCCAAAAAATCAACTAGCTTGGGTGGAGCTGCAGGTGCCCAGAGTGCCTTACCCGGGAATCGAACCCGGGACCCTCCGGTCAGCAGTCCAATGCTCTACCCACTAGACCACCACGACCCGCGATTTCTAAATATAGATATATAGTGATATTATCATAATATATATTATATATAATTATATATGTGTAAACTTTGGACTTGGTATGAAATACAATGTCTCCTAGAAATATAATAATAAATACATGCGAATACTTAAGCTTTTGTGCTCGTTATATATTAATAATCATGACACTCATAAAATATAATTAAAATTACTCTCAAATCGTCAGTTTTAGAAACAATGCTCTGTTCAAAAAGTTATAGGACATATTTTATAATTGATATTATAATAAGGAACTCATTGGACCTTGCCTTCCTCAAAACATCCTTCCCTGTATTTACATTTTTTACTTCAGGAAGCAGGAGGAAAACGCATTTCCCGAGATCATCATAAGAAATAAATAATAGTGAACCGACTTAATTGGATGTCGAACACCAATTTCCAACACGATGTTTGGCACATGGAAGAGAGAGAATGATTCAAGTACTACTTTCCAAGAACAATGCATATATAAGTTTGAAATTATTTTTCTCCTCTTACAGATTTTCTGTGCTGAAGTTTTAAACCGTTAGTGCCGCGATTCGATGAATGAGAGTTAGTATGGCCAAACATTTTCCAGCATGTTCCAGACCAAAACATTTTTTATTATACTTCTCTTTCACTAGCGAGAACTATCTGGAAACTATTTAGCCATGATATATTTTTGTCAAAATAGCCTACGTAGAACAACGAGGCCTAAGTTCCCCCCTTCGAAGTACTCCCCCTTGAGACCTCACACGCTAATCCTGGAGTCTCTTCCGCTTTTCAAAATAATCGGCAAATTCCTTTTTTTCGGAATGGTCATCAGCTGCCTCGTCGCATTCTCCTTTTATCTCGTCTACCGATTATTGTGAAGACTGGGCTTTTGTTTCAGGGTCATAGCTTAGATAACACAGGGTTCATGACTCATATCCAGTTATGACCTTTTTTAGGAAACTTGGGTCAGCGTTTGCGACAATTGCGACAACAATGCGACAGCACAAAATTCTTGACGCTCACGAGATAAAGGAAAATGCGACGAGGCAGCTAATGACCATGACAAATGCTAACTTTGGAAGTTAGAAATATTGTTTTTCACTTTATACACATGAGACAAGTTAATTTTGTTCCCTAGTATATTAATATTATTAGTAATATTATTAGTGACGATAAATGAAGGAAACGGACAATTTATCGTTTTTCAATGTAATTAATATGAAAGAAGAGAAAATTTCGAATCGTGCATAATCCCTCAATTATCAATCTGTTGTAACAGTGCGGTAAGCTCACATCTGGTTTCGCTCGAAAATGGTGGAGCCAATCAAAATTCACGGCGCCACTGTACAAGGAAGAGAGTTGGTGGTCACCCAGCAGAGCAGGGGGATGAGCACGACCTCCGGACGCCGTGTGCTCCCTTGGACCGAATCCCGACGAAGCCGCGTTCCAACGGCCACCGAGTTAAGTCCTCAAACGGGGAAGGCGGCCGACCCACGCGCACGCAGGCCATCAATTGGCCGAAGACGCGTGGTGGGTGCAAATCTCACCGCGGAGATGGAATAGTAAGCGCGGCAAGTTGGTCCGCCGGCCGTCTGACGGTCGACCGGGTATCTTCTTCGCTTCCACACCACTTACCCCCCCCCCAACTTTAAACGCTTCTTGGAGACAGATATTCGCAAGAGTGCAGGGGCGTGGCCACTCGAGGTTAGAGGCCCAGATTACACTCCCGCCCCCAAAAGAACAAGCTGGAGTAGGAAGCTGCGGTCCTAGCCACAGACTTTTGCTAAATGACGTGACTTTTTTAAAAGAGGAGGGAGTCCATGTCAGGGCTCTTGAGCAATAATTTCAAGAAAAGACCAGTGAATACATAAATACGAGCCGTTAAATGACGATGAACCACAGTAGGGATCACTGTTTCAGCAGTGAAAAATTCGATAACAGCACGCTGTTTAACTCGCGTTGACATTATAGCACTAGAACACGTCTCCATACTTCCACCTCTCAAAATACACTGAATGAATGTAACGATCTCAAACCTGCGCATGCGTGCTGAGGGGGAATGTTACTTCCACATGCCACCAGGAGTGCTTCTGAAGATTATTTTGCTTGTGGTCTACAGGCATTTGTGCATCGCTTTTCAGCCTATCCTCGTAATTAGCTTATCGTACGACTTGGAAACTTGGTATTTGAGGGAAGGGGATTACATTTGATCGGAGACCCTTGGAATTTGTGGTTGAAAACTGTCAAATTGACGGAAAGAAAGGCATATGAAAATGCACCACAGTATATGAGAGATGGAGATTTATGGAAGAATTTCGAGGAGAGAATTAATAAATGGATACAGGACATATTAAGTCGCCATGGAATTTTGAGGACCAAGGTGAGGGGAGAATTTTGGCTGAGCAGAGTAGGGGTAGGGAAGAAATGAAGAGAGGTAGGAGTGTAGGGTTAAAGACTGGTGTACTTTCAGGTATGTTACGTATTTACAAGTGTCGCGTTAGGCGTGGCTTTGAAGGGTAGCAGATCTGTAGTCCACGTAAATCCTAATTTCATCGCTCCACTTTTCTCAATAATGACAAATATTCTTGTACAAAATCGGGCATCTTTGCATTTACATAATTCTCGAGTTCTGTCGTCATTCACGCGATGCCTCCCGAATATTTTACCCTTGTTCTTCCTGTAGAAGTAGGTTTCGGGGTAGCGCTCGGCCCAGATTAAATCCCTTGGGACTCAGAACATCCTCACGAAGGTACAACCGATTTTTAAGCAGCGATAACTACAACGCACCACACTTTATTAATAATTGTGTACACCTTGCACTAGACAAGCAATTTGACTGCCAGTTGTATCCTTATGAATAAAACACGCTGGATTGCACGAGGTAAGTGAGTCTGAGATTGGAGTATCAAAACAAAATCTCGAATACTGACTTTTAATAATAAAACCACTTTACTTTTCCACATAAACTTTTTAATTTTTACTACCCAGGTTTAAGTAAAGTGGTTTTATTATTAAAAGTCAGTATGAAGATTTTCCACCAAGTTACGCCAGAAACTGTTTTATTTTAAAATCTCGAATATATTCTTGAGGTGATTTTCAAGATCGTTAATTAAAAAGTTAGGAATTTAAAAATTCTGAGGAAATAGTTTCTCAAGTGATGTGTTTTAACTGTAGTTAACAATACCTTATACCTCTAAACAACCACAGACGACTGAAATACTGACATAATTACTTCTCAAAAATAAACAATGAAAGCTTTACAACACCAGATATTACAAACATTGATGCATCACGAACTGGTAAAATTTCAATAAAATAATTGATTCAGAGATTTTAAATTTTTTCAGTAATCCGTTCCCCAAGATGTGGCTGTAATAGGTTCATAGTATTTTAGAATTGGATGCACACATCGCCGATTTTCTTTAGAAAAAATGAAAAAGCTTTTCGACTAGAAAATAAAGCAGTGACCTCAAACGTCCGTTTAAATATCTCTGCAGATTGGCTGAATATGGTACGCTCGAAAAATTAACGATGAATATGGTATACTCGAAATTAACTCATAACGATTCAAAGCAGTTTAGATAAAAGGGCATTCATAAGTATTTAAAACATGCCATAGACACGAATAGGAGAGTACAAATAAACAATACTTTCATTGAAACCGTCCCTAACACGAATAAAACAAAATGGTGATGGTTAGTGTCAGATAAGAGGCAATCGTCGCTGCGTTCGAAAAATTCCCGAATGGAGTGCTCACCAGGAATACAAAACTACCCAAGCCAAGGACACACACGACTGATTTTCGACGAGGATAAAACACGTTGGCACGAATATACCTTGGATGGACCTCCCGCTGTCAACTGTGGAGGCTTTCCCCTGAAAAGATGTTTCAACTTGAATGCAATGCGTGCCATTATTTATAAACATCATGCAAATATGAATATTTGCTTTGAGTTCACTCACAGCTGATGACAAAAAGTTGTTTACCTAAAGAATGACGCACAAACAAAAGACAATAACGACACCATGAATGTAATAAAACCATAAGCACAGTAATCAACCCGAAGGTCGATTTGGTAGGCGATGGTTGAGTTCACCCAGTACTAAGCCCTAAACGGCGTGTGAAATTCACACAACAGGGTAGGGGGGACCTTCAGCGACTTTCGCTGTGCCAGTGGTTATGGTTTCCACGAAGATCTACGAGTAGCTCTAGCTCTAGCTAGATCTACTAGTAGATCTCGTAGTACCAGCAAAATCAAATAGCTTGGGTGCCCAGAAAGGTTTGCCTGGGAATCAAACCCAGGCCCTCCGGCAGTAGTCCAACGCTGAACCCTCTGGACTACCGCGACCCTTAACATGTACTTCTACATAGATTCTTTAATGAGAAATAGCAATCCGATCATTATTAAATATTTAGAAGCGAAATAGTATTGTCTTTCAATTAATACTAAGGAAGTGGAAAGAGCATAATTCACTTGATTGAAATGAAAAAAATTCAGGCATACGGGTAAGTAACCGACAGTACTTTGAAACAGATTTTAAAAGAAAGTAACTTTTAGTGAAGTATGATAATAATGCTTGAGCAATCGTCAATTCACTTTTCTATGGTACATAAGTGCATAAAAACCTATATAAGTTAATACATAACTTACTCCATTTAGTCAATCGGTCAATAAGTACTACCAAGCGGAATCATTTATAAATCGCACCAATCTGGCCAGGATGATACACAAATACAACACTGAGCAGGTTTATGAATGGAAAGCGTAGGGAAAAGGAATAGTTTATCAATAAATAAAGAGATTGTGGGCGAAACCTTAGAGCCAATCTAGGAGCACTTCCCCTTCATCAGCAGAAATCATTTGAATAGTATTTCAAACCATTTGTATATGCCCATATTTACTTACATTTATAAAACTACATGCATAAGTTCACGTCTGAAAAGAAGCTCTTTTTTTCACAGCACATTTTCAAATATGATTATGAAATGCAGTAAAAAGAAGGGAAGACGTACTTCAATTAACGAAAGCAAAAATCTGCCCTATTCACTTTGAACGATTCTGAAAAAAAAGAAACAATGTTCTTCATAAAGGATAAGAAAAAATCGCGAGCACTATTGTGACGACAAAGCAACTGGCGTCGGTCGATGGCGATTGTCTGGAGAGAGAGAGAGAGAGAGAGAGAGAGAGAGAGAGAGAGAGAGAGAGAGAGAGAGAGAGAGAGAGAGAGAGAGAGAGATCTGCTTGTCGTTGACTCAGCACACCCTCTTGTTCCTCTGCATATTTTTTCAATGGATCCCGGGATTGAATTCCATTGAATGCACCATGTTCCATGGAACGGCTCAACTTGAGCTCCTCAACAAGTTGAGTGCATCCCATTTGTGTGACGCAAACTTCCTTTAACACAAAGTTTGCAGCAATTCTGTTCGTTTTTAATTGACCATCTGCACACACTATTCCATGTGTGCAAACTACTCTAGGGATCAATGAGGCTGAGATGGAATCAGTGAATCAATCGGCTGAACAGCCTAGAGCAAATTGGCACGACGAATAGAAATACTATGAGACATCACACTATAAAAATACCGAAATAAACGAGACTGAAACTTTGATGTAGTTGGTTAAACATACTGCTTAGCAACACAACATTCTGTTAAATAATATATATATATATATATATATATATATATATATATATATATATGCAAGAGACTGAGAAATGGGAGCTAAATGTTAGCAATACAGGGTTCGTCCGGAAGATAAGTGTACTGATTTTTTCCCGCCGCTCCAGGCGCGCCCAGCACCGCTCAGACGGGCTGCGATTGGAGTGGGGTATGTTGGCAAGCGACGCTGAAAAAGGCAGTCGGCTCTGACCTGTGATGTAGTGAGGAGCTCTGTTAACGCGAACCTCCACGCTCGACCCACGTCACGGAACGCGATGCCGAAGTTTTTGGAGCAGCGTTATTCCATCAAATTTGCGGTAAAGCTTGGGAAATCGTCTACCGAAACTGTCGTTATGATTAACCAGGCTTACGGGGAGTCAGCCATGTCCAGAAATATGATCTTTCGGTGGCACAAGATGTTCGTGGAGGGCAGAAAAGAGGTCGACGACGAACCACGGCCTGGACGCCCATCAACGACACTCACCGACGAAAATGTGCGAAAAGTTCGCGATGTACTGAACTCTGATCGTCGTCTTAGTGTTCGGAATGACAGCAGAGCAGTGTAATGTGCCAAAAACAATAGTGCACGAGATTATTAGGGACCAATTACAGATGCGAAAAATTTGTGCAAAGTTGGTGCCGAAAGTGCTCAGTGATGATCAAAGACTCAATTGTTTGGAAATCGCGACACAACTTGTGGATCACTGCAAAAATGATCCACATTTTTTAGAGAACGTCTAGAGACTTCTTTTTGTTCCCGAAGATAAAGAGGAGTTTGAAAGGAACGCGATACGGGACTTCGGACGCCGTCAAAGAGGCCGTGACGACATGTCATCGAGAGGTTCCCGATGATGCCTTCGCGGGAGCGTTCCAGGAATGGGAACGCCACTGGAATAAGTGTATCGACTCACAAGGGTCCTATTTTGAGGAATATTAGCTTAAGATATGTAAAAGTGTAATACATTTTTTTTCCTGAGCTCAGTAGACTTATTTTCCGGACGAACCCTGTATTTCAATAATTGGTTCGTTCGTAAAGAGTTAACGATCCTACAGAAAAGATCCTTAAATAAATACTTCGGCTAAGTTAATCTAAAACGTGACAATGAATTCCCCTTACCCAGGTTAATCCATTAGGCAAAGGTTTCTCCTCACCACAACTACACCTCTAAAGCCTCCAATTTATCAACTTTCTTCAACGACAATATTTCCACACCGTATAAAACCACTCCCCACAGCAATGTTTTAACTAGTCGTTTTTTAACATTCCTCTTTGTGAAAGTTCTTTTTACTAAAACAATCCCAATGTTGCCACCTATTTGACTATTTAAGTCTAAAACACCTCAAAGATGAATAAACTGTTCCAGGAGTCCTAGTTCATGACTTTTTTTAGTTTGCTTTCCCCTTTCTCAAAATCCGTGGAATTACACCAGAGTAATTCAATTACAGAGTCTAGGTTGTGAAGTATTTGGGGCCAAAGAGATCACAGTATCTACCCGGTGAGAAGGTTCTTTTGATGGATGAGAGCATCGCAATTAAGACCGGTACGAAGGCCGTCACCCAGGTTAGAAGTCAGTTTCTCTTACTCTACTCTCTGTTGTTTCCCAGGTATTTCTGGGTAAGAAGAAAAATCACACATTTGTGACATTCGATACCCTTGACCGGAGACAATTCAGGGCTTAATCCCGCGATGCTTCGTTAATGCTGCATTTCTCTACCCACTAGGCGACCATGTCTCAAGGATAAGGACTATATTCATGAACTGGTCTCACTGTATATGTCACCAAAGATCGAAACTGATTCCAAATTGAAAATGCTTACCATAAAGCTATCGTACGAATGAGAGGCACGGCCCTAATGGGACTATCTCTCCGGAACCCGTCCCGCCATTGTGGTTTATCCCTGTCATTAGGGACCTGGGTTGTTTCCACCGCAGCAAGCCCCGCGTCACTTCCGCAATTTCGCGCCATTACGTCTAAAGAATATGAATTCTGTGACAGCTCAGCCACATTGTTCTGTGATTTTAGTTTTTTTTTTAACAGAGGCAGCCTTAAGCTAAAAATTTTATATTGGTAGCACTCACTTAGCACATTCATGTACAATAGATTGTACAATAGATGGGTGGGTGAAATATAATAACTACCATATCAGCATCGGCCCAGCTAACTGTCGAATGAAACGACCAGCATTTATAATTTGAATTGCAAATGAATTAACCACGGTTATCAATACGCAAAACGCGTCATTCCTTAGCAAAAATTAAGTAACAGCATGGCTACTTCAATTCACTCGCGTTTATGGTGCAGCATTTCCTGTAAATGCATGAATATATACGATTTTGTGTGCGTGGATTGGCATGAATTTGTGGGTTTTGCATACGGTTTTATTCTTAATTACGGGTGGTGACCCAGCACCCCCCACCACACGCCCTTGAGACGGCTTACGGGGTACTATGAAGATGTAAACTGAACAATCTTTCAAGTGTAATCGTCGATACAAAAGGACACTAATAAAATTTTTCTTAAAACGATCACAGGTGAAACAATAGGAACCACTTTCTCATGACCAAGAAAATAAAGTTAACTAATTCGGCAGCTGTGAACGTCAACAGTGCATATACACTATGCTCTCTCAGAATGGGAGCACCACTCCCATCCGATTCCACCCTCCCCCTTTAAAAAATCCTCAACAATACCATAACACTTATTTCGGGATCAGCTTCAAACGTTGTAAACGAATGGATGCAACCACAAGCCGAGGAAATGCGATATTGGTTCATCATATATTATATGTAATGTGATTTTTTCGCTTCTAACGCCGCACGAATTTAATTATATCAACCAACAATATTAATGTGGAAGAAACTTAACGTCATAGAGTGGGTGATATTTGTGTGACGTCGATACTATAGTGGGTTCAAGGTCAAGGAAGAAGGGTGATCGCGTCGACTTCACGAATGGATTTCAAGCTTGAGAGGAATATACGGAAGAAATGATCATTCATTCAAGATTAGAGAGAGAGACACTAGAACGGAAAGGTTTAGGATGTTTTCTTTCGAAACCAATTAGAGACAGTAAAAGCTGCTACTCATAACAACTAGGGATTAAATAGAATCATCATTGCGCATATAAAAGTAGTAAGGTATGTCTGCGAGTGTACGTGCATAGATATTTTAGTGTGTGAATAAGAACCTACATCTACATAGTACCCCGCAGGCCACCGCAAGGGCGTGTGGCGGGGGGTGTTAGAGCACCACCCGTAATTAAGAAAAAACGCATGCAAAAGCCACAAATGTACACAGTCCACAGACAAAACATGGTATACATTCATGCAAGAACCCTTGCACCCCACACACAAACTACCAACTAGCAAACACATGCACTAACAGATGCATGTTTTTGTCTGTGTTAATATGTTTATGTACGTGGGTGGTCTGAATAGTTTCCGACCTCAGAAAATTTCAGAAAAAATGACTTGTATCTTTGTTAGGTCGGAAGCTTTTCAGATCACCCTTGTTTATGTGCTTAAAGTAGTCGAAGCTATATTTAGCAACAAACATCGGCCACTCTTGTTGCATGATTTTACTAGAAATATTGGTGGTACCGCGAGCATTTTTCTTGAGCCCAGGAGGGGTTTACTAGCTAATTGCATGTCGATTTTTTCCAGTATCTGTGTCTCACGAATGGCGCGAGATTTAGTGGGGTGTTTTGCATGCCTGTTGTGGATACACCCCCTGCCACACCCCTTCCTAGTTGCTTGGAGGGTATTATATCGATGTAGATTTTGATGTGTACCCGGAGTCAAAAAACCGAAAAGATGACGAAACAGATGTGTAGGAAAGATTAATCACACTTTCTCTGGTGATAGTTGGCACAAACGAATTTGCCTGCGTGTTCCAGTTGGAATAATATTCATAAAAACTTCTAGAATACCTCTGCTGGTTTCTCAAAAAATACAGTTATTCTTATGCAGAATTACTAAAATACCAAGTACCCGAGATTAAGAAATTTTATTATTCACTAAGTTTTTACCGAACTTTAAATACAGGAATGGAGAAAATGTTTGCAAAAGTGCTAAGCACTTTTGCACGTGAAGGCAATGGACATTTCCTTCTCAAGGATTTTCAGAGGATATTGCGGTTATTATAAACAGTCCTTCCCGTTTAACAATGCAAACATCCCAGTATCCCTTATAAGCATGACATTTCCTGTTTCCAAATCGGAATTTTAGGTACGCAAGTGAACTTTTCCATCGGGAATGATCCACTATGGAAAAATATTATTCTCTGCACCCAAAACAGTAGAAGGCGCTTTCATGTTTATAAAGGCAGTCTTTCTCATTTCATTGAATCTTTATGACTACATACAATTAGCAAATGTCGAATGCGTGGAATAGAATTGATGTTTGAGGAATTTCAATGGTGACTCGGCGAGACAGTTGTTTAAAATGCTGTTTAATAAACTTCTTAGCAACTTTCCATTCGCGTAATATCTCATTTAGTCCATATCCTCTTTACTTGAGTATATTTTACTGATTCATCACATTTCCATTTAATTTTGAGGTTAAATTTGGAATTTACGTCTTGGTATGCACCTAGTGGGCATCATTTCTCTACGGTAGTCCGCATGCGAAAGTCACATCTTATCAGAGAAATGGCTCCATAGAGGCGATAAAAGCAAACACTTCCCCGGCCCTCGTTAGTTTTAATTTTATGGACACCACCGGTCCACACAGCAAACTCGTAAAGCCTTCGTTTCTCAACATGTTTCCCAAAGGTCGGCTGCAAGGGCGACTAGAGGCACGACACCTGAACCTTGCGCACTCAAATCCCGGCGTTTCTCAGCTAGTGAGATAGTTCAACGGCAATGTACGTATACAATCTAATTTTTCGCCCAAAATAAAATGCTAGATAGGAGATTCTTATGATTTAATCTGTTGACGTACTTACGGTTTGAAAAACTTTATAACAAATGGTGAATAAATGTATCCCTGAATAAGATGGATGTAATGTAGTGATATTTAAAATTTTTTCTTAATGCCTGAACGGCTTAGGAGGGGCAGAGGCCCCTTTCCTGTTAGTAATCATTCGATTTCTCACTAAACGTAAGCATGCAGAAAATCGCACAGATAAGAATTCATATGGGGTTGCCTAAATGCATAACCCGGGATTAAAACCCAGGTCCCTCAGGTACGAAACCGAAAGTCTATCCACTGAGTTAAAGTTGATACTCAAAACAATGAATTATTTCTGGATTAATAATAGTTAACAACATGTAAATTAAAAGTACGGTGAGAGTAATAGTTATATTCAGATGGAAGCCAATTAATTTCAGTCTTCCCACAGTATGAAGAAGAAAATATTTATATAATAGCACATGCCATGAAGTAGTCTCGATAATCTGAGTCCCGAGTATGGAGGTTGACCATACTATCCTGGATAAAGATTTACTTCATCCATATATATACATCTACACAATATACCGCAAACTCCCGAAAGAACGTGTGACGGGGAGTGCTAGGACACCACCCCTAAAACAGAATGCAACCACATGTAAACCAAACAAAAGCATGCCAATTCACACCCATACAGACGAATGTATTCATGGAAAACCCATTTTAACTCGCACACGTGCAAATACATATAGAAGCACTTAACACACAACAAGCACCTACACAACTAACACACCTACGAATGTACCAGATGTCTACACAGCGTTTAATCTTGTCCCCGCTTGCAATTCTTAAGATTTTACTCTTTCTATGATGACTTTTATTTCTAACTATAATGAGTCCTGATTTATCCTGGGAGGAAAAGAACGAATATATAAAAAAAATATACATATATATATTTTTTTTTTGCTGGAGTATATCTCCCTTATCTTACCTTTGTTGCCTAACATGCCCAAATTGTGTGGGACCATAATAATTTCCTTTGTGTCATAGGTAAACTAAATTCTTATTGCCGTGTGCACTAACATGGCGCATACATTACATCTGCTGTGGCTGCATGAAGCTAATTCAATATTATGGGAGACAAATATTTGATAAGTTGAAGACAAGAGAAGTATTTTTCAAAGAAAGTATTTTTTTCGAAGTTATATATCATATAAATGTCAAAGACGGCATAGCAAGGTTAAAATGCCATCATTTGATGAGTCCTTCATTATTATCCGAGATATCCGTAGTCTGTACATGTACATCACCTCGAAAGAACGGGACTACTTCTTACACAATCAAGTAAACCACACTAAAATCTCTTAAAATAATTTTTATATGCTCGGGTTAATGTCTGGAACGCATAAGGAACAGCTTCGAGGTATTTAAAAGAAAAATCATATCAACCTTTCCCGGTTTTTCGCGAAAATCTTGACCCGCCCGACGGCAGTGCGTTCCCGGCGAATGCCATGATGCCTCGTTCAAACGGTCTCCGCGAAAATTCACACGTCGGTGACTTTACAGACGCAGGAGGCGTCGAAGACGAACCGCACACAACCACAGCATTCGACGGTTTGTTCCGACGGGCATGAGCGGAGATCACTTCGAACTGAGCTCTTCAGCGCATTGACACATTCAGGATGGGGTTTCCAAGACCTTAGGATACTGCACAGAAAGCAGCGGCGTGATGATAATCACGGCACTTCGATTTCACTCTAGGGTGTCCAGGGGCGGCCGTGCACTGGATTTGAAACCGGGATTCACTTTTGATTTCCCACTTGGTTTCTCGACGGCGATCACAAAACGGCGCCTACTTTACTCTGCGATCGGCCAAATCGTTCGGACCGCGAATTATTATTACATTCCGCCGGGAAGAACAACGGAGAATCTCTTTAAAATGAAACTTCTCGCCTTTCCGGGGGGGGGGGGGGGGCAAGATGATCCCCTCCCCCAATAGCAAGGGTTACGGCAACTGTGGAACCGGCGATTATCCGACGTCGGTCGGGTCAACGGCGACCGGTGGTGAGCCCGAAACTCGGCAGCCTCTCCTCCTTTAGTCGGGAGCAGCCGTCTCGCGCGGAGGGGGTCGCTAAACGACCCCGATGCACTTCGGGGGGGTGGGAGCTCCGATCTAGGCGCGGTCTAGGCCGGTACTCCCGGGTCGCGTGTCGGCGGGATGGGCGCGAGGGGCAGGAAGGGTAAGCCACGCCCCCTCGCCCCACCTCGGAGGCGACCGCAACAGACGGGAGAGATAGAGGAGCGGACGGGGTTTCGCAAGGCGGGCGGCGAAAGGGGACGGAAGGGAAACTTCCTCGCACTTCCCTCCGCTTCCTTCGCGCGGATGGGAAATGTTGAAGATGTGCGCAAATGGGGGGGGGGGGGGGGGTCGAACGAAACCTCGACCGCATCTAAATAAGATCATCTGCTCTCTCGCATGTGTGATGCCTTGCAATTCGTGTAATTTGTTCGAAGAGGGTAAAATATGAATCTTGTTTTTTAAATGATAGGGCGCATCAGCGATGCTTGCAATCCCTTGGCTGACTGAGCAACTAATGCTTGGTCATCAGCAAACCTAACCGATTTTACGAATTCCCCTCCGACTTTCATTCTTACCTCCAGTCTTCCCATGCCTCTTTAATCATTTCCTCTACATATACGTTGAACAGTACCGGTGACAATGGGCAACCCTGCCTTACACCTCTTCCTAACACTGCCCATCCGGACTCTCCGTTCCCCATTCGCACCTGAGCAGTCTGAGACATGTACAGGTTGCGGATCAGTCTCCTGTCCCTCCAATCCATTCCTATTTTCTGCAGTACACGCATTAATTTTTCCCAATTCACTCTATCAAACGCTTTTTCGAAATCTACAAAACAGGCAAAAACGTCCTGATTGTATTCTATATTCCTCTCGACTAGTGATCTCATTACTGCAATGGCATCACGCGTACCTCTTCCTAATAATTTTTTTTTAACATTTAAAAATAATGTAAATACAGTGGGTGCTACGTCCAGGAGTGAACGGATCGTAGCGCGGTGAAATATATAACCCCAAATAATCCCAGTTAACGAGGAAAAAACCACAAAAGCAGTAATCAACCCGAGGGTCGGTCTGGTAGATGGTGTCCGAGTTCACCCAGCACTAAGCCCGACGACGTGTGAAAGTCAAACATCACTAGGGAGCCAGTTCCGGCTATGGTTTATGTCCAGTCCCGTCCATGGTTTCCCAGGAAGACCTAGTGCCCGAAAAGTCACACAGCTTGGTTGTGGTATCCCAGAGAGGATTGCCCGGGAATCGAAGCTGGACTATCAACTCCAAGAGTCAGCAGTTCAACACTCAACCCCTGGACTACCGCGACCCCCAGTATGAGGGGGTAAAAAGAAAAAAAAACATAGTATGTAAAATTAAAGCAATGGCATACCTTTTCATTGCGTTATTTAATATTGTTAGTAGCGTCCCGCGAGTAATTTGAAGATTATACGTATTTTAACAAATGTATCTTTGTAACATGAATACCTATCTCGTACTGGACCGTGTTTGGTACTAACCCATGCATAATCTCTGAAATAATATTCCTTGGGTAACACCTAATCCTATATGACCCGTGGGATCATTACACTCTACGAGAGTTGAGCGGTAATGTTCCATTAAAGGTTTGACTGCTTTTTAAATAAAAAATGTCTTGTTTTAATGCATATGACGCACCTTTTGAGCGTGATTTTTACGATAGTTTGCAACATATCGCAAAGAATCGCCTCCCATATTAACCCAGACTCCTTTCTCCGTAATCAGTATATAGAACGACGATAAATATCAATTACTAATACCTTTGATAAATAAATCAGATCAATCATAAGGAGATATTTCACAAGTTAAGATACGAGTTAAAGTTACTGTTGCGGCATCTCCCGCAGTTTCTTGAAATACGGAGATATTTCACTTCACTACGGAATCACTTCCTTGAGATCACGCACTCAGCAGTCAACAAGTTCATTCCCAGTAAATTTATAAAAGACAACACGGACTGAGGATTGAGATCACTTATCATTAGAAGATACGAGATACGTACCTAGGGCGAATGCCAAGGAGGTATTTCGGATACGTCATGCAAATTAACAAGAAAAGATAAACGGAAGATTCGAAAGAGAATCCGAAAGCATTTTGTTCGTACGTCAGAGAAGTTCAGGGAAATAAGTCACTGTTAATTCACTGAAAAATGATAAAGGCGAAAGAGTAACCAGCAGTTTGGAAAAGGGAAACTTATTAAATTCCTTCTTTCAGTGTCTCCATCAATGTCTCCCTTAGCTTACCAAATTGTGCTGGCCAACCAATGCCCACAATTGAAATATCATATAATGGCATAGAACGCTTGCTCACAAATATTATGCCCAATAAATCCTCAGGGCCTGATGAAATACGCTTCTTATTTTTAAGGTAGCTTTGGATATTGCGCCGTATCAAGAAATAATATTTAAATATTCGCTGGTAGATCACAGGGTTCCCAGAGATTGGAAAACGGCTAACGTAACACCAACAGTTAAAAATGGAGACAAGGAGGGACCGAGCAACTAAAGCCCTATTTCCCGAGCACCCATTTCGTTCAGGTTATGGAACACATACGAGTTCCTGGTAGTACTAGTTACTCGTAGTTACTAGTTCAATTGTGAGGCACCTTGATAGTCGGAAGTTATTAATAAAAAATCAACACGGTTTCCGAAAAGGTAGACCCTGCGAGACACGACTTGCACTTTTTGTTCATGATATTCTTTTTATCTTTTATTTATTTTATTTATTATTTCAGGAAAGAGCAAATTTCCAGTGGACGCGATTTTTCTATGGCGTGTAGCCAATCCCTGCCATATAGCCTAGCGGTGGCTTGCAGGGTACTAAAATATCAAATATTAAACTACTTTATCGTCAATTACATCGTAACCATGCCTTGAAAGCAAGCTCTCAACTTGCTTCTAGAACGAGGGGGTTTCTTAAACTTTTAATTATTACCAAACATTAATCGAGATAGAAACTTAATTTTTATTTGTTATCCTTAAGACTTCCCTTCATAGTCACCACGCAGAGAGGTTTTCCCAGAGTTTCTTGACCTTACGTAGGCTGCCATTGTAGCACTCAGCAGATTGCGTCGTAAACAGTTGTTCCACCTCTTGAATGACGTCATTTTTGTTGCCAAATCTCCGACCGCGCAATGGTTTTTTGAGTTCTGAGAGTAAGTAAAAGTAGCTTGAGAGGAGATCGGGAGACTTCGGTGGGTGTGGCCTAATTCCAAAGCCATTCCTTTGACTGCCGGTCGCGCCGTGGTCGCGATTGCAGGCCGCGCATCTGAATTGGCATTGGCAATTATTATTTCCCCCACACTGCCGTGTCTAAGACCAGTGTCATACATGATCGTTTGGATGGTTGCTCTTCAGTCTCATTTGAATCATGCTCAAGATGCACAAATCCTTAACAGGTTTTCATGTAATATTTTGATATTCAGGTTGCATTAGTCCAATTCCTGCGTTGTAACTTAGTCCCTAGGAAAATTCTCGGTTTTATTTCAAGCAGAGAATTTCCTGAATGTCAGCTAATGTTTCTCTAATTCATTTTTCGAAAGGTAAATAAATTATTTGAACACTCCCAATATACTTTGCACATTCACGAGTTTTTCAAGATATGATTTCGTAACTGAACACTTGAAAAACGTTTCCATGGCCATAACAAATGCAAGTTTTTCAATTGCTCAAATGTTTTCTTTCTTTTCTGGTTTTCCAATTCTCGATGTCATATATCGGTGAATATTTTTCTAAATTTAGTGAATGATTCCTTATTAATAAGTATAAATTAATACATCTTACTATTATTGAGAAATATTTTACGGATGATGAAATAGGTACTTTGAAGAAAACTGAACTAAGTAACATTCTGGTGAAAATTGTGATAAGTATCTACAAACGATATTAGTCCTGAAATAAGTCAAAACTTATTTCGAAAGGAAGAACTCAATAGTTCAGTCAATAAGTATTTTAGATTTAGATAAAGAATTCCACCATCATTTAAATTTTTAATGTTATAATTTTAGCAGGAATATGATCACCAATTCCATAAATACCGTTCTCTATATTTTCAATTTTTAGCTTGAGTTGGCACTTAAAAAGTGGATGCCTGAGAGTGACAAGAGGTGAACTAGGTCATTTTTCTTCTACCCTCTTCAGATTTATCATATTTCTATTATTTACCTACATTCAAAATCATCATATTAGAACTAAAATTACCATTGAAATCCATTCTAAAATTTGAGTTGAGAAAGCATGTTTTCAATTTAACTGTTTAATTAAAAACTGTCTTAATATATCGACTTATGCTATCATTTTACAAAACGCATACCCATACGACCATTTTAAATACATAGACCTATTTACTGGATTTTTATAATTTGTTTTCTAATCTTCATGTCAATGAGATTTTACATAAGGTAAAAAAATAGGAGGAAACACTTGTCCTTATCAAACTGTAAAACAAAACCTAGGTTTAAAGTTAATTACTGAGTAAGCAGTAATAATCAGTTATGGCAATCAATCAGTCAAACAAAAAGAGGTTTTCAATATCGCTCTACTTCTCAATTTATGCTGTTTCTGATTCAAAATACACGGTGACCCAAAGGTCCACATTATATCAACGAATCAGCATATTTACGTAAAAATGAGCATTATGTGCACACGCAAATTACCGGAACAAATCCACTAGCAAGCACCGATGGAATTCTGGCAGGCTCCAGCAATATTTTTTCATGTTTTTTGATGATTCAGCAATTATCCTTGGCCCCATTAGCCATTGAAAATTTGGAATAAAATCACAAGCTTCTATTATCGCCCTTTTTGGAAACATCTCATTGTGGAAATTCGTCTAATGGCATGTGCAATTTGCAAATGACTGCAGCAAAGGTGAAGAGGCCGGGACGTTCCTTGATATTTTTATTTAATTCGGTCCAATGGAGCTAGGCCCAGAGAGCACCAACCCCTTCGAGGCGAATGTAGAGCACCAGGTCAGCCTGGGGACAGATATAATTTTTTTCCCTCGGAGCTCGTCATAAGCCTTTTGTCGGCCTGTCGGATCGATACTTCCATTGTGAGCAGAAAGATGAATACGGACTTGGAAACGGGTGGTCACGTGCAGATTGCATCTTTTCGCCGAGTGAGCACAACTTCAATAGAAGACGTTTATATATTCCTTTGCCCCGTAAAAAAATTGAATCAATATGAACCAGAATAGGATGCCGGAGGATGAATTACATTTCGGGTCATGTCAACGGACTCCGTGAGTTGGTCGCAATCCGCCTAACATAAAGTCATCTCACACGAATGAACATGCCTTTAATTTTTTAAAAGAGTATTCTCTCAATCAAGAAAGATTTTAGATATACCCAAGAACTAAGCTTAGCTATACTTCTAAGCCTCACCTTACGCGATACTAAATGTGCTAGTGTCTAGGATTACAGAAAAAAGCCGTTTTTCAATCCCATACTTTCCGTCTCGTGTCTTTCCGTGGTCTTAACAAATGCGTTTCTGTATTGCTTAAATGACTTCAGTGAGTTTTTAAGTCCAATAAAATGTTTGTAGAAATTCCTTTGGAAATTAACGGCATAAAATCACCGAATTGTAGGAATTATTTATTAAGAGAAATTTTCCACATACGTCAATATTGCCAATTTATAATAGTACATATAGCTAAACAAATCATGGCTAATTAAAGTTCCTTTTGTTTAAATAAGAATATTTTCAACTAGCCACATAATGGAATTTTTCATGCATCAGAAAATAAGAGTGCGGGAGAATAACACCAACATTCACGATTGGTAGGCAGATGAAACCGTTATTAGTAAGATTGTTAGTATTATATGATTTTAGAGCATCTATTCCAACTAGTTGAAATGTATTTCGAACGTTTCTGGTGCATATCCATACGACTGAACTCAAATATAACTTTAACTGCTAAGTGTTAACTTTAAGGCATCGAAAATATATTGAGAAGAAACAAACCTTCCCAAACATTATAGCTCTTTCGGTTTTTCATATAATCAACTCCCCGTCAGGTAACTTAAACAACCTATTCTCTTCACCTCCTATTTCAGCGGAGGCAATTTATGAAGAGACGATGTGAGAGTAGTAAAAGTGAGCACATGCAGACGAAGTGCAATTCTTTGGAATACCGAGGAGGCAATTCTTAACTACGGAGAAAATATTTCACACGTTCTTTGTAGCCCATGGGTGTTTTACGGCACGGAGAGAAGGTCTTAAATCGCCGACTATAATGAAAAATCGATTCTCCCGTGATAACAGTCAGCAAGGAAGCGTGCAAACGTAACTAATGGACCAAAGGGGATTGACGATGCCTCGAAGTTTCTCCACTAGTCGGCTCCGACTCTATAGAGCTATCGTCTACATGATCTTCGACATTTCGAGAGGGCACGTAAACGATGTCCCGATGATCCACAGTCCCGCAACCACGAAAGGAACCAAGTGCGCCGACTCCCATTCGAGGAGAAACCAAACCTATACTTCAGTATACTCCGACTGCTTCAGCGCATTCCATAAGCCACGGGACTGGAGTAAATATAGGATGGACCGATGGACTCCTTGGAATTAGTATTGTTAGAGAGCGAGATTTTATTTCACAGGGGCCCTTGATCCAATCGGTGACCTCCTTTCACTCGAACCAATGTAGATGTACATGTCTTACAACGTACTTGAATGCACATGGAGGTATGCATCGTATGTAAGATAAACATCACGAAATAATTAATTCATGCAAAAATAAACCAATTCACCAGTTTGTAATACAAATAATGATACATATGAATGGCGTATTGCATTTTCCTGGGAACAGACTTCAATACCAAGGTATCTGGTTCGATTCTCCTTGGTCATAGAATTATGTGAACACCAGTCAGACAGCTGCCGAGTTTCTCCCTGTCCTTTCCACTCTCCATACTCACATTCACTTAGTGTTCATGTCTGGCTTTTACGTGGGTGGAACATATGTCCAAAGAAAACGATCACACCTAGCACAGCATAGCATATACTCCAATGCTGTGTAAAGGTATTTGCCAACAACCAAATTGAGGGGGAGTAATATGACACAGCCTATGGAGGCAGGAAAATGGACGAAAGGCGTATTGATCGGTAGTGGAATGTGGAAGAAGGTAATAGAGGGGAGCATGTTAGGCAAACGAGGAAAGGGCAGGAACAGGATAGGGATGTTGGACAGGATGAAGGGAGGAAAGAAGTACACAGAAATGAAGAGGGACCTGATGTAGAGTAGGTTGCTGGATTGGGTTTTGTTTGGAGTTACAAAAATATTTATTTGATAGTTGTGTCCATCCAAAAACCCACCTTAACAGGTAGATTACCTAATAGTAATAATAATATGACACAGCTGCTTACAGTTTCTAAACTATAATTAATCAATTCATAAGCACATAATTTTGTTTTAACGTTTCGCATGTGGCTTTAATAATACTAACTTAAAAACTTATTTGTCCATCAATCGAAAATTCAAAATAAATTAAGCATATTGAAGAGTAAATTATATGCGAATAAATATGCCTGAAGGACGAATTTCTTTCAGGCGTAATATGATGGAATTCGAACATGATAATAACAAAATGGTAATTACTAGATAACGAAAAATACACCTTTAGAAAGACTATGTTTGTCTTCCAGCCGCTGTGGAGACCGAGCTAGTAGGAGTATGCTACTTAATGGAAACTCATATAGGGATTACATATTTGTATAGCTCAAGAATTTGGTCGACGAGATAAGACCGTTCGTTGAAAGAGCGAGAAAAAATAAAAAGCGAACGAAGAGTTCTAGGCACGATAGAGCAAAAGATAAGGGTGGTAAAAATTCGAAGAAGGCAGAACTTGATACTGAGAAGCAATCGGGTGCTGAAGACTGATGCTGTGTAAGCAAGGTGGAGGGTGGAAAAGAATGGGCGTGTTAGATGGAATTAAAGTAGGCATAAAAGGTTAGCAGTTCAGGAAAACAAGTTGTACTTAAATGTAAGACGGCATATGAGGGTATCGTGTCAGGTAGGCCTTAGAAATTCAGCAGTGCGCAGGGCATGGAAGCATTGAAAACTTAACCTAGTCAGTATATTACTGCTAATAGGAACCATGAAACCTGTGAATATGATCAGTATAATTTCCTAAGTTCTGATTCTTTAAATTTCTGTTTGGCAGTAACAAAGAAGGAATAAACCACGATAACAGTCCATTGCATAGATTAGAATCTCTACGCACCCCTCGTCAAGTTCTAGCGCTTCATCCGAAGGGAGTCAAGGTCCAGGCGATCGCCACAGCAATCCGTCCCCCAACCCCCTCACCCCTTGCGTCAAACCCCGGCCGTCGTCCTGTCACCGCTTTAATGGCCGCAATGATTCGCCGCTCCCATATCCCGAAACTCGTATCCGACGCCCGAATTCGTCTCGTGGGCCGCCTGCGCCCCCCCCCCCCGTCCCAGAGAGTTGAGCAGGAGCAAAGCGGGAGGGGGGCCGTCCCCTGCCCCCCGTCATAGACACAAGCCAAGGCCTACTATAAAGAGGGAAGGGGGATGAGGAGGGAGGAAGCACGTGTGCGGGCAGGGCAGGGGGCGGGAGAGCTGTTGCCCCGGCAGCCCCTGGGTGTACGAGGGTGAGGTGGGGCAGTGCTCTTCGGGGGCAGCCGTAGAAGCGATCGCCGTGTGCCGCGCTACCGGCCCTCGTGCGTTGGCCACCTGGCGTCGCCGTCCGAAGCGAGCAGTCGCGTGCCCCCGGCTGAGAAAGAGATGCGAGGGAGGCAGCTGCGGCCCTCAACCCCCCCACCCCCTCAACACCACCCCTTCACTCTCTCCCCCGCCCTTCCCTCGAAGCAGGCAAAGCGTCCGACTGCCCATGGGGCCTCCCTCCGCCTCTCCCGCTACGCACGAACCCTTCTGCTCTACTCTCATAACTCTTCCGCTTCCCAGACCGCTTATGCATCTTTTATAACAACGTTTGCCCCCACTCTTAATTAATTGACTTTTTGGCGTAAGTAACACTTGGTCAGTTCAGTCCAACTCGGTAACGAAGAGATTATGGTCTGCATCCTATCCGTCATATTAACAATTACTCGTCATAGCAATGTGTTACATATCCTGTTACTGAACGCTTTTCGGTCTCGCCCATGCAGGCAAACACAAAAATGTGTTCGTGAGTGTTAATTCGCACACAAATGCATACAAATGGGATTGGTAGTCTGCCGTTTATGGTAGGTTTAGGATAAAAACTATTCAAGGATGCCCATTTCTTGGCCCCTCCAAACAGAATACAACCTAACATCCAGCTCGACACTAAGCCCCTCTTCAATTCCGTAATACTTCCTCCCACCAATTATTCTGTCCAATATGCCCATCATATTCCCCACCCTTTCTTCCCTTGCCCTACGTTCTCCCCTCCAGCACAGTTTTCAACTTCACATTACCAATCAAAAGGTTCTGCATCCATCTTTCCTGCCTCCTATAGCTTTCTTCCGACTATCCTTTCTAATTCCCTGATTTGCCCAACACTTCCTCGTTTGTTTCCCTTTTCTGTCCATTTCACCTTTTTCATCCTTCTCCATACCCACATTTCAAAAGCCTCTAATCGTACACAACCTAATTCCCTGGTGCGGTACGCCTAAAGACTATTTTTAGAGATCTTTACCCCATCCTCTCTAGCAGCAAAAACACCGACAGCATTCTTTCCAAATGCCCCTCCGTTACATTTTAACTTCCAGCAAATCTTTCAAACATTCTTAAAACCCTTTCTAAACCCACTCCATTTCCCAAAATCCCACCGGCTCTATGCAATCGTGTCAAGCCTACTCAATGCTTGTCATAAATTACCTACCGCAACAACAACTCCTTTAATATCTCTCGTTCCTTCCCACTTCTTCCTGCATTTCAAAAAAATGTCAATGCCTTCTGCAATATCAACTTTTCTTATTGGTCAATGCACCACGCCCCTCAATTCATTACCAATCACACAGCATCCTGTGACCCATCCGCTTCCCTCCTAGTGCCCCGACATGCAGCAACTCACGGTGAGAGTTTTCATTATTGCTACACTGCATCCATTATTTCAATGGAAACTTAAAAATCGAATGCGAAAACTCAAATCTATTGCTTGCATACAGGCTGTTTAAAAATATTTATGCATGGTCATAAATGAACATGATGTAGATACTAACGCATGATAACTCATTTGGAGTACGGTGTCAAGGCTTTTCAGAATTTTATGCGCTGCCAATTGTTAAGAGATACATAATCGTTGCAACTAACACATTTTAGAGCTGTGCAGAAATACTACGTTTTGAAAACTTTCGCACGAGTATAAACGTTCGGTTACGGCGTCGTATGAAATCGTAATATGCGAATGGAACTAATATGGAAATAAAATGTGATATTAAACGAGAGAATATTGAAAAACATGAACCAATCTTTTTAATAAGTTGTTATAATTTACAAATACATAACAATAAGTCAATTACTATACACATGCTTAGATTATTTACTGAACCGTTAAACAGCATTCGGTCGAACCATAGCATTAAAAACTACAGTTTTGATGAAATGTCTTCCTATATTCATCAATGCCTACAATAGTTTAAAAATGGCAGTAAAAAATTGGTTAATTAATAAATGAATACATATTTCCTAAAAAGCTTCTTTATGATTTTTTTTCCAAAAAATTATTCTTGAGCTTGTCGATTTTTTATTATATCTGCGCCTACACGCGTTAACTATCTTCTATCATTCTCACTTAATTATTTGGACTATTTTAATCTAGTATTTATATAATAATATTGCTAATTTATAGTATTTTAATGAATAAATAAAGATGAAACATGTTTCAGTTATTGTTAATTAACTCTCACATCCTTTATAATAGTTATCTTTTTGATTTCTCTCCGTTAAGTAATTAATGAATGGTATTAATTAGTTTCTATCGTGCGTAATGTCCCTTCAGAGCCCCCGGGGACTTGGGGGGGGGGGGGGGGAAATCGCGTGATATTAACATCATCACGCCCGGCAAAGTCCCCTTGCGGTCGATTGTGGTACCAATAATGTTCTTGATAATAATGGTGAATGATTAGAAAGGAATTCAGCTGCGGCACCAAGGGCTTTCCAAGTGTACCCGCCCTGTATGGAAAGCTCTGTTGCTTTGAGATATAACTTCAGGTGGCAGAAAAATCACGGTATTTCGTCATTTGTCACGGAAGGGGCCGAACGCGAAAGAGGTGGTGTTGAACACGCGCGAAGCTTAGGAGCGATTAGTGTCACGCGACCGGGGATTGTGGTCGGGCCCGACTGCGGAGAAACGGAGAGCAATCCTCTCATCTTTGAAAGATTTCAAATTTATCGAATTTCTGTGAGACCCTCCTTCCGTCTGCCGAGTGGGTATCTATGACTCGCTTATCGACAGTTTTTGAATTTGAGGATTGGACGTAAATATACTGACTGGCAGATTTACGAGAAGAAAAGTTTTTAATTTCATATCGACGGTCTCCATGTAGTTTTCATATCATTTCATTCCTTTCATATCCAGTCTCCAGCGTAATTAACTCAATTTTATTTTCAAAAAATATTTAACAGGAAATATCATCCAACTCGAGCAACCCTTAGTACGGAGAATACGTGTAGCATACTCCACAAACCCCACTCTTCAAACTCTAAACGCAATCACCAAGATGTTCGATTCTCGAGTACGGAATCACATTCCAGCATATTTCAGTTGCTCCTGCAATTGATAAAACCCTGCGCTTCTCATGCTATCATTATCCAAGACCCTCGACCCACGCATGTTATCGGAACTCACACACCATCCTCAAATACAATGTGTGTACGAAAAGTATCGGGAAAAGTTTCTGGCGAAAATATACTATTATATTTATTTTAGATGTTGCTAAAATGCATCAATATTCTTCGAAGTACATCCATTGAGACACACTTTTGCTAGCGGATTTTCCTCGACTCGAAGGCTCCATTGTTGGCGGATTCCGGAAGTTCTTTAATAGTACGTGAGCAAGCTTTTTTTGATGGCACTCAGGGTCCTTTGAGAGAGGTTTTCACTTTTAGGAATAGGAAATAGTGTGCTGGTGTTAAGTTGGGACTGTAAGGGGGTTGGGTAATCATCGCGATATCGTTTTTCGTCAGTTAGTTGGTTACCTTGGAGCAGGTGTGACTGGGCACACGGGGTGTCTGGGTGGATGAGTTTAGCGCAGATCTTTCGAATCGCCAAATTTTCAGTGATAATGGTGTGCAATGTCAATCCCAATATGATCTGCGATCATGTACACACTTAACCGACGGTCTGAATTCAGTACTTTACGCACGCATTGTATGTATGATTGCATTCTTAACACAACTGACAAATGAGTTTTTTCAATATGTCAGTTAAATAATTTATCATCAAACAATATGGGTGATTTAAATGTCCCTCAAAATCCTCATCACGAGGAACATTGAAGAAGACATTATGAGATGACATCTTGGGATTGGCTATTCTTCAGAGAAGTCGATGTTAATACTTTTCTATGAGGAACGCTAATGAACGCGTGCAGATGGGATGGTGGACAATAAGTAATACTCCTGTAATATGATCTTCTGGAAACGACACCTAAAGGATTTCATGAAGAAAATTAAAGCATAAATTGTTCAACGGTTCGAGCAAATATCACCGAATTCGGACGTTATATAAAATGTGCTCAAAATGTTAAATGCTAAAATACCGATAAGAATATTCTTAGTTGTCAATATTTCATGATAACTTAAAAATGTTATATTCTATTAAGTTACTAAATGGAAATTTTTGTAAATTGCTAAAAATAGGAAATGTAAGTCCCTATAATACCCATACATAGCCACTTTGCCCTTGGATTCAACCCATAAGTGCATTACTAGTCCAACTGTTCAGACGTTGAGTGCCAGTGGTTAATTTATTCTTTTTTTAACTATTGTTCAGTCCTTCTTTAACCCAAACAATATGCCGCACAGCGTCATCTCCGACTCCGAAACACCTGTTCGGATACAGCCAAGGACGATTTTATTTTTAATTGACGGCTCTCCTCTTAATAAATGATTGCAGTGCACGTCAGGGAAGGTGAAATTAATGGAAAATGAGATAATTTTCAAAATTGGACTACTGAAAAACAAATCCTGTTGTTAATTAGCATAATGGTCAAAAGTTACGACGATTTTATTAATGATTGAAACAATCTTCCAAAACAACAACCATTTCTTGTCTACCAATCAATACTGCTGTGTTGTGGGAATTGTTATTTGATGGTAAAATATAATTATTTTGGTGATTGTAGATAATGTAATTTTCTTGGTCTTATTTCTTCCCTTAAAAGTCCTTTTCTTCTCCATGGAGATCCAGCTTTGAGATGAACGAAACGACTGACCACAACCAACTACCGAAATTCTCAAAAACCTTGACAACGCAGTCCAAAAGGGCTATCATACGCTAAGTGTGTATCTTAAATGTTTTTAAACAGTGCGTAGCACGCAATTGATCTTTAGGTATCTGTTAAAGAAATTAATCAGCTCAAATGTGACGAAATAAATTTGCTTAGAACTGTCGCTTCCACGCAGTCAATTGCTTACTTGTTCGTGGTGGGGACTTGGCAAGCATCAAAGGAATTGTTTTCTCTCGTTGGCACCAAAGCGTTGGAAAAAAATACATCAATTCATAAGGAAGATTTCAACGTTTTAATACCAGCTTTGCAGGAATCTGTCGCTGGCTCTTTGACACGAAATATATCGATTTTTTGTGGTCTGTCAATCGATGCTATCTCTAAACTTAGGACCTCAATTAATTGATTCGACGTCATTATGGCGGACTTGGGAAATTATTTGTAATCTTTGGCGAACATTACAATAATTGAAAAAACAATTTTCAAGGTTTTTTCAATTATTGTAATATTATTGGCCGTAAGAGCTCAATTAATTTATTATTTGGCTTTCATTTTCTGGACAGACGGAATTACTCTCATCTAATACTCTCACGTTTCAAACATCTTACCTCTTTTTTTGCAATCGATCCATTGACGTAGTAAGCAAAACCAGCAACAGGTCAATAATAAATAAATGCCTAACGGTGGTCCTTAGTATCAAACATATAAAATCCTCACCCTTCATCATTGAAAAAACAATACCTCAGGGATCGGGTTGGTGCGAAGGCTAGAGCACTGGCTTCCCACCCTGAGGGCTCGGGTTCGAATCCTGGAGGCGACAGATATTTTTCAGTAGTATCCCGATCCCTACTTGAGGTGCTTTGTGGAGAACACTCTAAGTGAGTATACCGTCCATCTGATGGGACGTTAAGTTGCGGACCCCTTGGCGCCTTTCGTTAAGAGTAGGATAATGCCGACGCCGGGTTTCTCTCCACCCTTCCTTTCCCATCCATCCCTAATTGCGCAAATGACTCTAGCTCTCGGTCGCCTCCCATAAAAACTACTACTAGCAATACCTCGACGTAGGCACAGAAAAATCCGGAAAATTTGTGAAATGAGTGAAATCCTCCCGGGTCTACTGAGGGTGATGACCGAGTCGGTTTTCGGAACTTCTGACAGCAGTGGAGACACAAATCTGGTGGAAGACCGGATAGGAGAGCATCAGATGTTTCTTCATTTGTGAAATGAGTTCAATTGGATACACGGCGTCAGTGCGAGATAATACGAGGGTTATTTTAAAAGTAAGGTCCGTACCGCCGTTGATTTTCGAATGCGGAACGAACATTGAAACTCGCATGCGCACCGACTCCCGACATGTCTTCCATGTTAAACGATGCCATTTGCATTGGTATTGTAGCAGTGCTCTGTTTACAATGTCAGTTCAAAATGTTTTCAACAATTAATCGGCCCGCCGACTATGAAATACGCTCATTGATTCGCTTTTTGACAGCAAGGAACGTTTCATCAGTGGAAATCCATCGACAGACAAATTAAGTGCATGGCCCCAACGAGATGAGTGACAGCAAAGTGCATTAGTGGGCGAGAGCTTTCAAGGACGGACTGAAAAATGTCAATGATGAACCGCAATCAGGCGGTGGACGGAAAGATTCGTTCGACCGCCCACTGAACAGTTCAGACTTGACGCCGACCGATTTTCACTTGTTCCGCTACCTAAAGGAGTTTCCCGGAGGCTAGGGCTTCTTCGCCACAGATGACGAGGTGAAAGAATAAGTTGGAGACTGCTCATCCTCACAGGCGGTCTATGTTTCGGTTGCACAGGTTTCTATGACTTCGGCTTACAAAATCTTGTAGACCGTTACGAAAAATGTTTAAAAAAATGTAAAGTATGTAGAAAAATAGAGAAATATGTTAGGAATCAAATGGAAAAATCTGTAATGGTTAATTTTTTATAAGATATTGGACATTCCTTTCCGAATAACCCTCGTATTTGTCATGAAATTCTCTAAAATTTTACACCAAATTCTAAGCTAGTAGTGTGTTATTTCTTTTTCGGAAGCTGGCCTCTATAGAAGCCCTGTGGAGGGAAAATAATTGGCAAGCGGAGAATCAAGCTCAAAGAGAAAGAGAGAGAAGGAGAGGTCGTGTCCCTCTTTTAAGTTCCCAACGCTGGCCAATTTGCACCCAGCGAGATTCATCCTCGTCAACGTCGCTAACACCTGCTCCCTTCGTTTCCCCCGCGTCCGAAGGGGGGAGCCAAAATGGATTTTCACGACAAAGTACCCCTAAACTCTTGATCCGCCGGACCCATGTCAACCCGTCCGCGTCGGCGGTTGACCCTCGAGAGTCACTTTGGGCCGATGCAGAGAGCCAACCTCGCCGGCCGGCCGGCCGACCCCGAGCGCCCCCGACGGCGGCAGCCACTTATTCCCACTGCGGTGGGAATTCGCTGTAATTTGACGAACCATTACGGAAGACAAGGGCCGCCCACTTCCGCCATGAGTGAGGACCGCCCTTGAAGAAGGATTGCTTTCTCTCCCCCCACCTCGGTCAAAGAGCCTACATTTTTAGGGCTTGATGTTTTTCTTTTGTGCTTATCCACTATTTTAGAGGAAGAAGAGCGTCTTTTGAAAAAAAACAGATTTCTACCGTAACAAAGACTCCGCGGAAAAAGTATTCAGGGACGATTTGGAAAAATAACTACTCGTCGCAGAGTGACTTTCATCAGCAAATTTTTGCATTAGCTATATTTTGTTTGCCTACATTCCATAAAGAATTATGATAAGATTTTTCACGGAAAACACGGTTAGTTAATGCAGATTTAAAAAAAATAATCATTACCGGGGAAACAGCCCGGGTATCTATTACTTTGAACATTTTAAATTTTTTTAACACAACGGAGCATAATTTCCAGCAGCTCCTAGATATGTTTAACCTTGAATATCTTAATCGAAGGATTTTTTATTTTTATTAGGTAATCTACCGGTTAAGGTAGGTTTTTGGATGGACACAACTATCAAATAAACATTTTGTGACTCCCCACCTAGCAAACTAATCTATATCAGGTCCCTCTTCATCTCGGTGTACTTCTTTCCTCCCTTCATCCCGTCCAACATCCCTATCCTGTTCCTACCCTTACCTCGCTTGCCCAACATTCTCCCCTCTATTACCCTCTTCAACATTCCACTACCGCTCAATACGCCTTTCATCCATTTTTCCTGCCTCCATAGGATTTCTCTCAACAAACCCCTCTCCTCACCCACCATTTCCAGTACTTCCTCATTTGTTTTCCTTTCGGTCCATTTCACCTTCTCCATTCTTCTCCACACCCACATTTCAAAAGCCTCCAATCTACGTCTATCCTCCTGCTTCAGCGACCACGTTTCCGCGCCGTACATAGCTACGCTCCATATCAGAGTTTTTACGAGTCTTGTCTTAACATCCCTACTCAACGTCCCCGTCATCAACTCCCTCCTCCTTGAGAAAGCCTCCTTGCCTAGCGCAATTCTTCTCCTTACGTCCCTACCACTTTGACCGTATTGGTCCAAAACACTTCCGAGATATGTAAACTGCTCTACCTGCTCTATTCTTTCCCCGCCTATTTTAATATTTAGCTTAGCCTTTTTCTTTCTGGAAAATCGCATAACCTTTGTTTTATTAATATTGATTCTCATCCCATATTTATCGCACTGAACCTCCAATTCACTCAACAATGCTTGCAACCCCTTGGCTGACTGAGCAACTAATGCTTGGTCATCAGCAAACCTAACCGATTTTACGAGTTCCCCTCCGACTTTCATTCCTACCTCCAGTTCTTCCCATGCCTCTTTAATCATTTCCTCTACATATACGTTGAACAGTACCGGTGACAATGGGCAACCCTGCCTTACACCTCTTCCTAACACTGCCCATCCAGACTCTCCGTTCCCCACTCGCACCTGAGCAGTCTGAGACATGTACAGGTTGCGGATCAGTCTCCTGTCCCTCCAATCCATTCCTATTTTCTGCAATACACGCATTAATTTTTCCCAATTCACTCTATCAAACGCTTTTTCGAAATCTACAAAACAGGCAAAAACGTCCTGATTGTATTCTATATTCCTCTCGACTAGTGATCTCATTACTGCAATGGCATCACGCGTACCTCTTCCTTTCCTGAACCCAAACTGATCATCCCCTAAGTAATCATTTGCCTTACTCTCTATCCTTTTGTTGATGATCCTGAGAATAACTTTAGCTGCGTGGGATATCAAACTTATTGTTCTGTAATCCTCACATGACGAAGCCTTTGCCTTTTTTGGAATAGGAACTAACACCGATCTCACAAAATCTTCCGGCCAGATTCCTTCCTCATAGATACTACGAATCAGTCCATATATGGCCGTTTTCCCACCTTTCCCTAACCATTTCAACATTTCTACAGGAATATTGTCCACCCCCACAGCCTTATTTGCTTTCATCTCCTTTAATGCCCTTTCTATTTCATCGTCGAGTATGCCTGGACCTAAGCTATCTTCTTCTACGTCATGTTCCTTTTCTATGTCTAACCTTGTCGGCCTAAGTTCTTTACCATACAGTGTTTCTATATATTCCTTCCACCTCTCTTGGATTTTTCCTGGTTCAACTATTATCTTACCCCATTTATCTTTAACTGTTAGCACAGCTCTTGCCTTCTTACTTCCCGATAATAACTTAACCTTGCTGTATAGAGCACCAATTTCACCCTTCTTCTGTAAACTTTCCATATCCTCGCATTGCGTTTTCCACCATTCTTCTTTTGCTTTATTTGTGGCCCTTCTCAATTTATTGTTTAACTCTTTGTACTTCATTTTGCCTAACTCTGTGTTTACATTTTTCCATCTTCTTCTCTCATCCATCTTCGCAATCATCTCATCCGTTACCCATGGTTTCCTTATCCTTTTCCCGTTAACGGTTCCTATAGTGTCTTTAGCGGCTTCCAATATCCCTTTCTTGATACATTCCCATTTTTCTTCGATAGCACTCAGTTCTTTAGCGTCATCCATCATTTTCTCTACAGCCTCCTGATACTCCTTCCTCGTTAATTCATTTACTGCTTCTAAATTCCATTTTTTAACCCGCCGCCCTTGCCTTATCTTCTTGAAACGAACATTACATTTCATAACAACTAAATTGTGGTCAGAGTCCGCATCCGCTCCTGGGAAACTGTGCGAATTTATCACACTGTTCCTAAACCTGTGCCTAACCATAATATAATCTAACTGATACCTTTCTGAGTCACCTGGCATTTTCCATGTATACCTACGCCTTTTGTGGTGTCTAAACCATGTGTTAGTGATGACTAACCCCTGTCTCCTGCAGAATTCAATTGCTTTCTCCCCGCGTTCATTCCTCGTGCCTAACCCATAGTCCCCCACCTCACCACCATCTCTTCCTTCGCCTACCGTCGCATTCCAATCCCCCATCACTATCAAATGTTTCCCTGCAGGAACACTCGCGATGATATCCTCTAACTCATCATACATCCTATCGACTTCTTCCTCCTTATGGTTGCTCGGTGGCATGTATACCTGAATAATGACCAAGTTCGTCGGCTCTGCTTTAATCTCTACGAGTAAAATTCTATCTGTCGCTTGCTCTATGTTGACTACGCTTCTTCCTACCCCTTTATTTAAAATTACGGCAACCCCTCGTTGGCTCTCATCCCCGCCGCTGTATATTACTCTATAATTGTCACTCCAGTAATCCCCGCTATCCTTCCATCTCACCTCGCAGAGGCCTAAAACATCTATGTTACCTCTTTCCATCTCTCGCTTAATATTTTCTAATTTGCCTCTCCTCAACATTGTCCTGACGTTCCAGGTTCCTATTCTAACTACTTTCGCCTTCTTCTGAGTCTTCTGTCCTGCTGAAGTTATTCCTTCCCCGCAAGGGTTTCGTGGGATGACGACCGCGGAAGCCTTGCCTCTCCCGCTGCCGGGCACGACACACGGCCTCTTGGGCCGTGTCCCGTAGTTGCCAGGACTCATATTATCTATAGTGCCCATCATAATATTCTTGGGAATCATAATTGAGGTGGTTTCCCGTTGCCTTCCTCAATAGTGTTTTTAACGTGACACCATCACTTAATGGCCGCCCCACTGGGGTCAGACGCCATTGCAGCCGCCTCACTGAGGAACAGACGCTGCGTGGACTACCTTTCGTCTGGCTCCTAACCTTCGACCTATCTGGCATGGGTGACCCTTCCAGGAGTAATTATTATTACTCCCGCCAGCACAGCTCTAGGGGTCATCGGAACACACAAGCCCTTCCACCACGACAAGGTTGTAGTCCATGGGAGGGAATCGAAGGATATGTTTGAATTAATTAATCAGAAGAAGACAAATCCCGGGTGTTCGTTATGATGTGAATCTGTTGATTCCAACCGTTGTTTCGTAAGCGAGACGAGCTGGGAAATTTGACAAGCGGCGACTGCATTTTTCCTTTCGTGGTTTCAAAATGAGGTTCACGTCGGAATTCTCCCCCATCCGCACAACAACTGGTAATGCGGGGTGAGGACGCCCCTCAATGCGGGAAGGGTCTTAAAAACTCTTTTGTCCCATTGAGCGATTAACGTTGGCCACCTCACCGCTGACCGCTTAATGAGGAGAGCTCCACCGCAATACACGCACTCGAATGGGGAGGTGGGGTAAAGGCTTCGGTGGGTAGGGTGCGGGGGTGCGAGCGAAGGACAGAGGAGGTGGAGAGTCCCTTACGGGGTTAAATGAGGAGACGGAAAGAGAGAAACCCTAGGGGAGCGCGACCCCGGAAGGTCGGAGGATTTGCCCCCTCTACAAATGAAGGGTTTCCCAGACGTGGCACCTCACCCCATTCCATCCTTCTCTAAACCAAAAGGAAAGAAAGAACCTGGAGTCTCGTGATTTCTGTCATACCCACCCCAAACGACCGATTAAGGTTTGTTCTTTCCGAAATTGCGGCTTTATAAAAGCCTCATCAACGCTCGGCAGTCGCGTGGAGAGGGGGGAGGAGCGTGGGGTGAAGCAGTAGAGCGAGGGGGTCTGTCTGTTCGCCTAACCCCCCATTCCCACCTCTCGTCCCCGAGCCGAGAGCTTCCGAGAGCACCACTTGAAGTGAGGGAGACCGCAATATTGTGGAGGGTGGGGGTGTGGTTGATGACGCTCTCGTCGGGAGGGAAGGGAGGGAGGATTTCCTTCATTATTTTTTGTTCAATCTCTCGGCGTGGAAACACCCCATATCCATCGTAGGGTGACTGTTAATCCATGGTGGGCACGGTGATAATTGGCCGCGGATGCAACATCAATCGAGCGAAATTTTCTCCCTTTAATTACCATAAAAAAAAAAAAAAATGGAGTATAAGTCCGAGATCCCACTGCACAAATACAAGGGTGTCCATCCTAGCGCAAATTAGTGGAGATTCGCATTGAAAATAGCGTCACAAGGCCTTACGCCCCAATATCGGCTTTCAAGTTATGCACGTATTTCCAAATTTATACGCATGATACCCAACAATCCACAGCAAGGCATATGTAACAGGAAGTGAAGGATCGCCAGGAACTAAGTGGCCCCTAAATTTAGTATGTAATTTGGACCACAATCAGATAATATTTTACTGTAGTTTGCATGGTTTTTCCAGTTGGACTCTACCATTGTAACCACGATTGGGGCATTACAAATGAGTTCTTGCGTTGATTTTTACAATATATATAACATACAATTACAATACAATACAATTTACAATATTTATAAAATAACAAATATAGATTTTGAATACATAGAAACACAAAAAAAGGACCCTCACATATGTGTCTCCTTTCATTGTGTTTCTATGTTTTTAAAATCTATATGTGTTTTTATATATTTGTGCGTCGCGAGTAGCGTTCTCTTTCGAATATATTCATATATGTATGTATATATAGATATATATGCCATATAACATTTGGACGACACAATTGAGCACAAAATAAAAAATAGATAACCCGTAAAAGGACACATTTTAGATTGTTTGAGCTTTCGACCTTTTCCTTCTCTGAGGCCTTCAGATCAGACTCTGACCTGAAGAAGATCCATTTGATCAAAATAAATATTAGTACTTTTACAGACTCCTTTCTCTCCACCATTTTAATTGCTGGTTTCCAAACAACTCCTCCCATTCGTTCCTGGCTTGCGATATATCCGTGAGCACGAGGGTCAAATTTCGTGGTCATGGGCGCCCCCTGCACACGGGCACCGAATGTCAGTTTCCACTCGGCAGACGACACCCGCAGTCGGCCGCCGCTCTCCCTCCCCTCCCCCTCGCACTCTCCACTCCTTGTCTCACTCGCCTTCACGGAGGGGTGATTTCTTCCCACGACTTTTAATTGCGGCCCTCGCATGGACGCTCCGGTGAGGATTTGCATTCTCGAATCTCCCTCGTCTCCCGGCACGGAGGTAGTCGATGGAGGCCCCGCTCGTGCAACGTCTACTTCTATCTATTCTTACGATCCGATATAATTTTTGACCGAGCCGCCCAAAAGCCAAATCGAATTGCAGTGCCTTCGGAGAATTTCTTCAAACACATTTACCCTACTCTTGCCTCCTTGTGATTTGTTTCCCTGAGGATGTGGGAAGACCACCAAATAACGACTCGAATACCATTTGCGTCCTTTATATACGTTTCTAGTGGTTTCTCCTAACGAGTGCGAATGTCGTTTTGCGAAAAGAACGTGAATGCATCAAGTCTGCTTACAACTTCAATCATTAGTAACTGTTCGCGTGTGAATGATAAAACGATATTTCTAAAGTTGGTGGATGGAGATAGTGCGTTGGCTATCGTACTGGCTTCCAACCCAGAAGGGCTGGTTTTGAATCCCGGCGGCGTCGAAAATTTTTCAGTGGTATCCCAATCCCTACTTAAGGTGCTTTGTGGAGGGCACTTTGAGTGAACATGCCATCCGTCGGATGGACGTTAAACTGCGGACCCCTTGTCGCCTTTCATTAAGAGTAAGCTAATGCCGACGCCGGGTTTCTCTCCACCCTTCATCCTTTCCTGTCCGACTCTATTGGCGCAAGTGACCTTAGCTGTCGGTCGCCTCCCCTAAATACAGCTACTTCTAAAGTAATGATAAAGGAAATTTCATATCATTTAATTCATTAACTTTTATACCACAGTAGTCATCACGGAGGTTGTATTGAAGGAAAAGAGCGAAGTTCATCTAATGATAAATAGTGTAGCATGTGACATTCTCACATGAGAGAAAGGAGAGGGAGGGGGGCTGTTTCATCCCCCGTGTCGTTTGCGACTTTCCAAGGATATCTGATTACCCGTAAAATCACCTGGCTCGGGTGAAGCCGGAGGATGACTTGTGTCAGGGAATCGAACCAGTGACCGAATACTCCTTGCATCGCTACAGCAATACAACACCAATACTTACATGTATTTATTGTATTTAGAGTATTTTACCAATAAAATAATGTTTTTGACGGTTCTTAAAAACTATTTTCTTCCAGGTACGCATCACGAGAACTTCCTTTTGACCTACGTTATTTCCTTCATCATTTATTCTTAACGCCAGCCTCAAGCTGTTCAGCAAGCATTATTCTCTTCCTTATTCGACCTCACATACTCAGATTTCTCCCTTATATCACTGCCTTTAACATGCCACTACGTTTCAATATTTTCTGCTCCCAATTTTCCTGCTATTTTTAGATATCCCCTTGCCATTTTCTCTCTTTCCCCACCGTCTTCCTCTCTGTTAAACTTTTTTATACCTGTCGATTTATGAAATACAGTGTAATGTGCTACATTGCGGCAACTGATGGAGATGGTTTTCCTTCATTTTTTTTAATTCGGTGGTTATATTTTTTTGACTAATATCCTACAGCGCTATCCACCGCTATCTATCTATCTATATATATATATATATATATATATATATATATATATATAAATATGGTTTATATATATATATATATATATAAACCATAAACACAGTAATCAACCCGAAGGTCGGTTTAGTAGGTGATGGTAGAGCTCACCCATGTACCAAGCCCGACGGCGTGTGAATATTCACACATCAGGGTAGGGGGGCCAGTTCCTTTCCCTGTGCCGGTTATGGTTTCCCAGGAAGATCTGGTACCCGAAAACTCAACTAGCCTGGGTGGAGCTGCAGGTGCCCAAAGTGCCTTGCCCGGGAATCGAACCCGGGACCCTCCGGTCAGCAGTCCAACGCTCTACCCGCTAGACCACCGCGACCCGTATATATATATATATATATATATATATACATACACACACATTCAAACACGAAACATATAAAACTTAGACAGTAACACACAGCACGAGAACACATAAAAAGAACACTCACAATAACATCTTGATAATTTCGACGGAATCGAACTCCGTCTTCTTGGGAAGATAAGATATGACTCGGTCATATCTTATCTTCCGAAGAAGACGGAGTTCGAGTCCATCGAAATTATCAAGATATTACTGTGAGTGTTATTTTTATGTGTTCTCGTGCTGTGTGTTACTGTCTAAGTTTTTTATTCAACACTTCCGTGTTACTTCGAAGAAATTATATATATATAAATATATTTATTAAAATACACATACATACACGAGGACTTTTTCATCACCCTGTAATTGACAGGATATTTGAAATTTCGGAGATTTCAGCTCTTAAAATTTTAAACAGGCCTTCGACCGTTGAAATTTTGTTATGATATGGTTGAGTTTACAACCAAATTAGAAAATGCATGCATAGAATTGAAATTCCAAAAAAGTTGCGCAAAGGATCTCGCCTGTCGGTTACCTTCTCAAATAAATACCATTACTTCGAAATGCCCTTACCAGGAGTGATTATGTGGCTCTCGATTTCAATTTTCCATTTTATAGATAAGAAAATGATAGCGAAAATAAGGGAACAGAGTAAGAAATATAGAAAAGAGCTTTATTTTTGCCAAATATGAGAGCACCCGGAATTCATTTTAATTCGTCGTCATACTTATATAAGGGTGATAATAAATATGTAATTAACTAGGCAATAAAAAAACTACATAAAAAGTATAATTATGATCAATTTTTGAGAGAAAATAATAAATGCCAATTAGTAATCTAAATACTAATATTTTCCTGGCATCTTTGGTGATCCCCCTAACAAAGATGTCGACCACCTCTACCAAATATTGTTGTACGTACTGCGTTGACTTCCTCTTCCTCGTGCTACAACATTTTCTCCTTCAAATCCTTATACTTCAAAACTATTTATTTTATAATGAGAATCTACGTTTAAATAAATTATAAATATGCATTTAATATCCAGGAGCATGTACTACACAGCATAGGAAATTAGTAGGAGCGCAACCAGCTCCAACCAAAGAAACTACTCCAAAATATTAAGGTCATAATGCCGTCGTAAAATACCAATGGCAGGACTTCCGTTGAGCGGCTGACGTCCAGACGACCCAGAAACTAACATCTGTTGACCGTAAACAAACACCGCCCGCCAAGCGTGTGCGTTCCCGGTAGAACACGACGGCGCCTGCAGAAGGGCACCAGCCATCCGTTGCTCACCAAACCAAGATGGCTCTCTAGCGAATAGAAATGCCAGTCTAGGGCCGATTCTCAATTAAAACAAGATTAATCGCTCCATTCCTAACGAGCTACTTCACTTATCCGTAGCACCTCACATATCTCCATAACAATAAATATATTAAGATTTCTTTATTAGAATACTGGAGCCATGGGTGAGTGCCAACAAAATGAATTCATAATGTCACACAATCCGAGGAAGCAGCAATTTAGACATTAAGTCTCATTTTTTAAACACCATATAATTTTTGAAGAATTATATTTATTTATTTAATAGTGACCTGCGAGCCACCACTAGGGTGTGCGGCAGGGGGTGATTACACACCAGAATACCCTTGTCCCAAAACACCTTTCTTTCCTAGCGCGGTCGGACAAACGTTATTTTATTCTGAACACTTATCGTTTGTGGGAAAAGTGACATCTTAAATCTATCTGTTTTACACTTAATCTCTCCACTTTTTGCTGACATGCTCTCTCCTACAGGGCTTATAACAAAGTTCATCATCACTGCTTAAGAGACGCTCTTCCAATTTCTGCAAGAGCTTCAATCTGTAATTTAACCTTTGCTCCGTGAGTGATTTCCAGCCTAGCTCCTCTAATATTTCGGTTACGCTACTAAATTTATCATAACAACGTTTTACAAACCTATCTCTTCTATGCTTCACGCGATCCAACTCGGCAATCAATCCAACTTCACGAGGATCCCATGCATTATCAGCGCATCCTAAATTAGGCCTAACGAGTGAAAATATCTATAGGAAACCATAAAGTCGCCAAATTCCTTGATCTTTTTCTACAACCGTCAACTGTTTTGTGGACTTATTATGAACCCCTTCCTTTGCTGAAGTTTATTTATCGAATGAATTGACTTATACCAATCATAATTAGGACACCAAAACTCTTATAACATTCCTGGAAGGGAGCCTAAGAGACAGGCTGAGTTCAGATCTTCGCCATGAAGTTTTCTCCTCGAGCTGATACTAAGGTCGAAATAAATACCTATGGTTAAAAAACAACGTAATTTCCCCTTTAACTCACATTCTCCTCCCTCATACGCGTACATCTCGAGAGGTTGTTCTACCTAATTTTGTAAGCCTCATGGACTCTGCTGTTCACCGTAAACAATATTTCAATAGCTTTATATTTTTGCCAAAATATTTGCGGTGCTAATGACACTTCCAGATTGTAAGAATCATGCTGTACACGGCATACGACGAAATAAAGATTTTTAGAACGTGCATGAATATATTTAGAATGAACTTAATCTTTACATGGCCACAGAACAATTTATTCGTCGGATTACTCTCTATATAATAACATTAATTGATAAACAACATTTAATTAAGCATTCTCACCCCAAATGACAGGCTATGAAATAATTCTACTATATTACCTGAACCAAGTATTTGAATTCTAACTTATTTTTTTCCGACTCATGCAACCGAGAGATGATGGAAGCAAATAAAAAGCAACGACTTTTGAGTTTCCGAGTTAGGGAAATGATTTATCTGATGTAAATACAATCTCGTTGAATTTCCTTTGTTAAAAATTTTGTTATTTCGAAAATAAATTATTTCTTTCTTTGAATAATTTTCATCCTATTAAACCACATAAACATAACTAACCATGGAAACCTTAAACTTCTAAATGTCAACAAACCTTGGTATTTTCAATCCAAACGCGAGGAAAAATAAGAACTTCTGATTATCGAGCGTGCATCAGTGTCTGGATCTCACCTGGAAAGCGAGGTTGGTAAAATCTGAAGGCGTCAACGAATGAGTAAAGGACCCAAATAATGGCTTCATAATGCAGTCGTACTTACTGGTGGGATTATCACAAATTACACAAAGCTTTTTTCCTGCCACGCTATGAGATGCTACGTATCATTCTATTGCTAAGCAAACTTAACGAGCAATAGTGAACATCAGTCAGGCATCCCTTGACGAAGAAAATCCGGCGACACTTCGCTCAATTAAAATGCGTCCCGAGCATTCCATATCGATTTTAAAGTTAACACTTGAAATTACACGGAGCATTAAAATATTTTAACGCGTAATATTCAATTCATACAAAACTGCCAATGATGGAAAGGAGACAAACTATGCTATTAAGGAGACAAACACTATTAAGTGTTTGAAACCCGGGTCGTGAATAAATCTCTATTCAAATGAAATTTGCATAGTTTGTCTCCTTTCCATCATGGATAAATTTCACAAGGTTAACCCTAATACCGTTCGGTTTGTTAAAACTGCCAATGATGAAAACTTCGAAATAATTGTGGCTGAATTTAGCTTTTCCATCACTTCCATTGTTTTAATCAATACATTAGTATAATATAAAAAGATTTTTCAACACAACACTGCTGCGATATATTATGCATGAAGGTTAAGCATGCAATAATTAAAATCAGAAAAGTCCACATTAAGCATTTATTCCCATATTATCGTCTTGTAGACTGGCTGCACACAGACGTTCTTCGCAATTCATACATTATTCCGCATTCACAGCCGTATCTTCAAAAAACGGTTGCGGTTTCTGAAATCGTCTCCAGCAACATTAAAAGCATCACTTGCGCGAACAACCCGCAGAATGGACGGGACACGTTCAACTGCCGGATTCGCTAAAATTCGGACTGGCAAGGTTGAAAAGATAACTACGCAATTTTAGCGACTTTGACAAAATGGGCCGAGAGAAAGAGAGCGGGAGAAAGGAGGAGGAGGGGGTGGGGTGGGTGCTCTTTGGGTGGAAGAATAAGAGGGAAGGCATGGAAGTTTAAAACCTTTCCGAGCGAAGCGCCGAATGTGTCAGCGGTGGATCTCCTCATTAATCATTTCACAAGGTCACTGTCGGTGGAATGTCACCGCCGAGACCGCAGAAAGACGGCCCTTAATAATCGCCTCGACTCCGTCACATGGATTAACGAGAACGCATTCATCGGCGGGGGACTACCATTTTCTTGGCAATGCTCCTCCTAATTGCTGCGTGCGGTATGGGCGGCAATTGTTTAACCGGAAAGGAGGATTACAACTCCCGGGTACGTCGGCTGGCGAAGCGCCCTTCTCTGAGTGCCTTTCTATTCTGTATCTCAACGTACGTACGTCCCTCTGCGAACACTTAGACACGCCCAAGCACGGAGAAGCACGCATTTGGAGGACGAGCCCTGGTTTGCATACAATATATTACCTCACAGTAATCAACACAGTAGTTGGTTTAGATAGATGGGCTGAAAGTTCACCTTATTCTAATCCCTACGGCATGTGCGGCCTAATTCTTGCTGCATTATTAGACTAAGCGTCAGCAATTCATTAAGTAATATTTGCTCAATATTAATTAAATATAATACGAGTATAATAATAAAACAATGATAAGAAGCTGCATTGACCGTAAAAATATTCACTGCAAATTACATTAAAATTATTACAGCAAAGGGGTTGTTTCCTCTTAACTTCTTACATTTTTTCGGCAGAAGAACGTCAAAACCGAACAGCATTGAGCTATTTCCATAAATTAAAAAATGCAATCTGCAAGACAAGCGACGAAGACACTTACTGATATTTTAATTCACGCTCACATCGCCTTATTTAATTTCATCACATCACATATATCCGTAGATATAAATATTTATTCATGGTTTTCAGAATCCTCCAAGCTATCTCTTAGAGATAGGCTTTATGAGGATAACGAATTTTCCAAGTTTCCGCTAATTTTGATGAAGCAAAACTTCTCTTAATTCTGCAGAAATACTTTTACGCATTAAAATAAAAGTTTCAGGCGTGATATGGTGGACTATAATGATTAATTAAACATTGGCAATTTTCCACCAAATTAGATTTATTACGAAATGAAAACTTTGTTGCAATTTTCCACAGTTAAAACTTTATTGCCGACCATGGTTTCGATACACTGTATCATCTTCAGGTCCAAAAAAATTGCAACAAAGTTTTCATTATGTCTCGATTCCACAATATCACGCCTGATTCTTCACTTTTCGTAGATTTATTACGACCGGATTTCAATGTAACTACATCATTATCAGGTAATAATCATCACTCAAGAGTCCAGTATATACACAAAATAGCAAGGAAGAGGAGGAAAGTGGAAATAGAGGGAGGAAGGCAGCATGGGTGACTATGTGAGTGGGGAAGGGTTTTCTTACCGTTTTTTTTACCGGCATTTACCCTTTTTCCACAGTGCTTCTTTATGTATTGAGACCATGAGCCCAGGAACCGACCACGGGGAAAAGCCCCGACCTCACCCTCTTTCTCCACGGACCTAGGAGTATGGACCCGCACCGTGGGATATACCCCTTTGGATTTGGCTACGGGATATCCTCCTCCAACCAGCTACGACGTTCTCTCCGAACTTTGAGGGACATTGCATCTCGTTACTTTGTCTTTCCCACCCCCTTCCCCTCACCCTCTCAAATAGTTACCCATGCTGCCTTCCACCACCCGTCCCTCTTTCCCTCTTTTCCACTACCCTCCCCTTACTTGCTATTTTCTATATATAATGGGCTCTGATTGATGACTGTTACTTGATAATGATGAAGTTACATTGAAACCGGTCGTATTAAATCTTATTTTGTGGAAAATTGGGAATTTTTAATTAGTTTTATGCATAAGTTTATAAAATTTCACGAATTCTTTACACGATATTCTAGAATGGAAAGCAATAATAAAAATGTCTCCGGGAGTAGATGGCTCGTAGAACATTCGAATCAAACAAATGAAACACACTTGGCAGGCCGATTCTGGAGGAGCTCATGCTATTCATTCTATTGATCCAGCCTAACGAGAAAGTTTAACTTTCACTTTTTCTTAAATAATAAACGAAGAATTTTTCATGAAATTTCCCCTCCCATGGCATGAAACAGCAAAACAAAAGGTTTACTTATGCATTAAGTGAAGGGATCAGGAATTATTAAGTGGGGTTCCATACGCCAGAGCTGAGTTACGTCGCTAATGATCCCGCTCATCTGACGTCTGCAAATTCATACTTCCGGTGGAATTTGAGATGAGTGACTCTTCAGCAACGCGGGTTAATTTCACAAAATCGCGGTCGGAGCCGCGGTGGGAGAGCTCCCGAGCACTCAAGAGTTCCCGGGGAAGCGAGGTAAGAGGGAGGCGTGCCCGCGCGTATATGAACGCTCGGAACGAAGTGGAGAGAACTTACGTAGCACACGCCCTCATCGCCGGGCAGACGTAATCCTAAAAGCTGGAGGCGCCCCTCGGCCGAAAAGAACCCTCGGGAGCCATTTTGGTCAGTGGTATGAAGCGGCTGGGAGTGCGCAAGGGTCATCATACTCGAAAGGCCGCCTTGCACGAGGCAGAACCACGAGGGAAGAGACGGACGAAGCGAATGGATTGAATCACGAATGTGTATTAGCGTCGTCGAACTTTCGCAAACTACGTTTCCCCAAGACTCTTGGAATGTACACTTGGGTAAATTATTGCACACCGCCTCGTAGAACCCTTTGCAGACACTTTAAAGTATGGACGTCCAGAGTGAGTAGATTGGTCATGAAGACGACTCTTGTACCGGGGTTAGTTCTTCCAGTGATTCTTGGTTTTTAGACTCTTAAGCCACGATCACCACACCGTGGATGCGATGTCTCCGCTAAAATTACACCATGTATATCGCAATTATCACGGACATCGTCGTATATACTGGTGAAATCGTAGTATATACTACGTCAAATCTAGAGGAAAATATTTTATTTTAAATTGACAATCTTAACCGACCCCAATATTTGCGCGAACACACATACCTTCTTTTTATACTCATAATTTTCAATTACGCACGCAATGAACGGAGTAAAAATAACCTTTAACGAGCGTAATTTTTCCAGGCAGAATCTTTACTTCCTATTGATTACTAGGCATATGACATTTCTCTAAATAATTTTAAAATGTTGTGATAAAATGAGGTTCTCATTTTATCAAAGGTTGATATGAAAAGGTTAACAATTACCATCGGTCCACTATTGATGTAGAACGCACCTTATTAAATTCGGATTCGACATTTTCCTGCACATCCGTTCGTCTCACCGTTTGCTCTTCAACAATATGACAATCCAGAGGTCGGGGGTCCAATCTCGCCTAAGTAGGGAGGGAGGACTTTTATTCCCGTTTATCAAGAAAAAATTGCGTGGCCAACGTTTTTCGGCTCCTGAAGAAGCCGTTGATGCATTCAGAAACCATGCTTTGGAGGTACGTCAGTCGGAGTGGAAAAAGTGTTACGAAAATTGGTTCGAGCGCATGCAAAAGTGTTTTGATTGCCATGGAGAAAACTTCGAAAAAAATATAGCCATTTTCAATAATAAATTACTCTATTTTCATTATAAGGCTGAAAATATAAATAGCAACCCTCGTATATAAAGCCTATTGTATTTGTGAATTGTGCGTCCGGAATGCATAGAATACTAACCTGTACTAAGTGTCTGAATTGCATGTGTGCCTGCCCTCTTTTAACGTATTTTCTTTCCCTCTTTATTTAGGCATAGGAATAGCTGCTATCCATGTAAAACTCGTAATATATGTAGACATTTTGGAAAATCCATGCTTGGTCGCCCCCTTTCCAAGCGGTTTTTGGGTGTATCGCGGGGTGCATGAGGAAATAGAGTAATTGTATGTAGAATGGCTGGTGGCCTACCACCCCCTGCCACACGTCCTTGCGACGGCCTGATAGAAATTGTGCAGATGTAGGGCATGGATGCTTGTCACTGTCTTCATTGTAATATGAGTGAGTAAGGTGGAATAAGGGACCATGAAGTCTCCTCAATCTCGCCCCAATAAAGCCGATAAATAAATACGAAAAATGGGATGTGGTAACTGGGACACAGAATTTCGCACCATCGAAGGTAAATATTTTAGGTACTGCTAACTCGATATCCGAACTCGGGGACAAGTTCAATGGGAGAATTTCCATTTCTCGTGGGAAAATTCATAACCTGAACGATCACCGGATATCCTATGACGACTTCCTTTTGTTTTCGGTAGCTCAAGTGCGAAGAGTCCTATTCCGTGATTCACTGTTTATATTCAAAATCCGTATAAAGTTCTGCTCGGGTCCGACAAAGGGACATCTCACATATTAAGAATCAAACCGCAGCTTTCAACGAGGCACGACTTCTCTCCAACTTCCCCATTCGCTGAACCTAATCTTCGTGCTAGAATAAAAGTACGTACAGTAAAACCTATCAAAGGAGTAGTCGCATTATTCCCGAGAGAGAAGAGTTTTCCATCATACATTTTATTTGACTTGAATATTGTTTGCGAAAAATAAGAGCATATGTGAGTGGATCTACATTTAATATAATCGGGTCATTTTCCTTTACGCTAACAATTCAGAAGAGAAATTTCACAATTTAAAGGAAAATAAATCAATAATTTAAAGGTCAAACATATTTAGAAAATCAAGACTACCATATTTTCTTTCCGCCTAACAATAATTCAAATGCGTCTCTAAGCCGTTGAGTCGGAGATTGGTATTTATTTGTTAATGAGACAATCTTTTTTGTGTTGAGATCGAGAATTACGCAAGAGAAAAAGACGTGCCAATGAAAAAATATATACACGTATATACACACAAACACGATTCGTTCGATAGAATATCTTTGTAATATTTGTCATTGCTGCCCACCGTGCTGGTGTAGTTAGGAACTAGAGTTTTCCCTCGACTTAATGCGTAAAAATACACAATTGGTAACGTTTAAAAGACAAAACTGAGTAGGTTGGTCATGACATTCAAATACGTCATGATACAAGTAATATCATGGTTCAGATGAAACATTTCTGATGAAATATAGATATATTCTGGTATATCACTCCAAATCAAATTCAAAAAGCATTCAGGCACTAATGATAACGCGCCTTTGTGTAGGTAACAACCACCACCGCAAAAATAGATTAAATTTTTCCTCGCTGTTCATTAGGACATTTTCTGGTTATTCTAAATTTCTTTTTTTTCCTTTTGTTAATTGCGATTAAAATCTTCTCACAAGCAATAAGCCATGGCCAGTTCCACAAAGCTGATTTGACGATAAGAGGAGCCCTGGTGCCGTGGTCAACGGCCACTCATGAAGATTTATCGAGTACGTTGAGATGCCCTTGGATCTAATTGCAAGCTTAACGCGTTAAGACATCGTAAAAGGACTTTGACGGTGGCTCTTAGCTCTAATTTGCAAAGCGGTAAGAGCATGAGGACCCTTAATCAGGCATGAGAATAATTTTCTCCTTTCTGTAAATGGACTGATAAGGCGGGGACAACTGGAGTGTGAGAAATTCCTCCGACTCCGCATTTAATGCCCGCCGGTCACGGTCGCTCGCGTGGCAAATATGTCCTACAGAACACAGAGCCACGTTTCCGCCCGCTTGTGCTCATTATCCCTTGAACCCTCCTCCCACGCCTCTTCTCAATTTACACCTCTACGCGCACTGCCTCTGGCGTCAGACATCCGGTGCATTTTTGACCATCGAATGACTCGTTAAGAGCTAGAAAAGAAATCTAGGTGTCGTCAGCCAGGCCACGCAATATCTGAAACGTAGGTATTAGTTGTTCGGGATCGTCTGAATAGAACTACATGTAGACTGCCTGTTATGATCATTCCATAATTGACATTTAAAGACAAGCTGCACCCGCTAAATGAGCATTTAGATGTGATTGGTAAAACATTTGCCACGGAGCGTTTTAATGCGTGACTCTGAAATCTGTCAGGGGAGGATAAAAGATAGGATTCGACAGAAAGCATTTAAAGGTAAAAAAATGAAACATCGACAAGCAAAGAATGTGGCAAAGGAAGGTTATGGGTGAAATTCAATGGTAGGGGTAGTGAATGGAAGTGATTCTGGAAGACAATGAAGTGATGAAGACCCTGGTAGAATTTTTTATATAACCCGAGCAAAGGGAGTAAAATAGATCAATTTTAAAGTCAAAAGGGAAGGTAGAACGTAGGGTGATCTGAAAAGTGATGAAGTGATATGAGTGTTTACATAGGTCATTGGTTTTTACAGCACAATCTACCTAGGCAATTAGAAATATTTTTTTAGGATTTACAAAAAAATCCCTCTTGAGTGGTGGATTGCTACTTTAAAAAGTCCTCATTTACGTTCAATCTACACTTATCCACCTTCCTCGAAGACTGTTTCTTGGCCATACAAAACTACATTCTAAATTAGTTTCCGTTCACTTTTTCTTTACGGTTTCAAATAGGGAGCCTGTGTTCATCTCCCGGGTCTTTGTAAAGGCTTCCTCACCTAACGCAACTCTTCTACCACTATGTCCCTACCATTCCGTCCATCCTCCTCCAAAAAACACTTCCTATCCAGGTGAGTTGTTCGACTTGTTCTAGTCTATGTCCCTCAAATCCACTGCTTACAGTGGATTACCTTCTTACATCTTCAGAAACTCATTATCATCGTTTCCCTATGATTAATTCTCTTTTCTTGGAGAATTTCGGGATGTTAGTGTGAAGAAAAATGGAGAAAATTAGGAAGGAATAGCGTCCACTTAAATTAAACGGACGGAAAGGAATAGCGCTATTAATATGGAGTCCACTTCATATTTTTCTACCCGTATGGTGGGCAAGGAAGGCTCAAGAAGGAAGACAGAAGGTTGTTGGGAGAAATAGGAGAAAGTAGAACAAATAGATGCAGATGATACTAAGAGGGAGTTGAACTTTGAAGACCTTAATAGAGGAGAAATTGTTAGGAAAAGCGAGATGGAGGAAAGAACACTGGATGGAATTAAGCAAGATATGGTATGCGGACTTAAAGACCAAGTTATGTTCTCAGAGTAATATGTATTTTTGGTTTAGTGTCATGTTAGTCAATGCTTAGGAGCAGAGTAGTGTGTAGAGTCCATCGGAAATCTTTCCTAACATATTACGTAGACTACTGCCAATGATATTTACAAACAAATGAGGCGTTCATGGAGCCTTCTGGTTACTATTGGCTCCTTTCCAGATTCCACGGACAGAATTTCTCTCCAAAGATATGAAATGTCCAGTGTAATTGAATTTTGAATTGAAAGTCCAAGTCGTGCTTCCAGCACTCTCGAATGAACATTCTCAACCACAATGTTCATTATTATTCGTAAAAGGGAAGAAAATTTCAATACCATTTGAGCTGGCGGCATTAATATGGAGTCCGCTTAACATTTCTCTACTCGTATAACCATCTTTTCGCCGATCAAAACTATCAAACATATTCTTCATACTTTCAAGCCTACTTCAGGCACGGTGGTCAGAGCGTGAGTATAGGACATGTTTCTACATCTACATCAACACAATACCATCCAGCCGCCGCAAGGGCGTGTGGCGGGGGTGTTAGGACAACCCCGTAAATCAGAATAAAACCACATGCAACACCAAATTATGTTACATCCACACAGATATTGGTTTGTTTATGCACTAGATAAACCTTAATCACGCGAAAGAAATTACATACATGCAACAATATTTAATAACAGGGTACGTACATTCAAATCATGCTGTACAACATTAAAAAGATAAGTCTAGTAAATAAAAATAATGACATGCAGGAAGAAACAAGATATCAACAACCGTTTTACCATGAATCTCCCTGATTTTAGGTTGGTGATCCGATCTATTATAGCAAGTGGGGCATTATAATATGTCCTTAATGTCCTCAGATAAGCAACCAGCCTCAAATTTACGCAGTAAATTTAATGTATACATAAGCCTACGGTCAACTAGTGATCCCCGTCCTAATTCCTCCAATAGTGTCGTGACACTATTGGAGGAATTAGGACTATCTTGTGCATAACAACTTTTCACAAAACCCAACTGCTCTTCGTTGCACTTGATCTAGTTCCAAAATTAAGCTTACTTCATTAGGATTCCATGCACTTGCAGCATAAGGTGGGGCCTAACTTACGTGAATTAGCATCACTTGATTAATGGTTCTTAGGAGCCACCATTTACTTGTTTGACATAGAAAAATGACGAGATAAATAGATTAGCAATTTTTATTAGTTGATGGAAAAATTGATGTTGAATACTTCTCCTATACTTGATACTTGATTGTCGACTTCTTCTCGATGAATATCATTTAAATATCGTTCTTATTTGCGCTTTATAACTTTCAGGAGCTGATTATAAAAACTCAGAAAGAAACTCTGAGAAGAACGCCAAATCATCAACTATTTAATATTAACATTATTCAAAGTAGATATGCTACCTTCATTATAATTTCAATGTATTAATATTAGGCTTACTTAAAAATTACTTCAACTTTTGTCATCCAATGATTACATCTACCTACATTTACAAGTGTACACATACAGAAAAGCGCATTTGCATTAATATAACAAATCATTTGATATATTCTTAAACGTGTACGAGTCCATATTACATACAAAATAACATAAATATTTCATCACTTCATATAATTATAATATCAATAATATCATCACTTCATAATTGTATACTACTTGCCACGTAGGAAAGTCATAGATAGCAACTCGACGTTGAAAATGTACCTTTTTTTAATCCACAGGGAGCCAGGTGTATTTTAGGCGATTCTGAATAGTTCATGAACAGTTATCTCCGAAACTATAGCTCCGGCATAAGTTCTCCTACTCACAAGGCTCCTATAGTTGCCAGAGTTCAAAAGTTTATTGTTTTTTTCCTTGCAACCGTGGAGCGTATTTCAGAAACTTTACCTGTATAAATAACGAATCAAATAAAAGGTTTTTCAGACGAAATGAATGAATATTTAACAGTCACACTATTAATTTTATGATGAAATGTAGCCATGGATATTGATATTTTATTGAGTTTTGATATTAAAATATCTAGGTGCGCATGTCAAAGACAGTAATGGCATTTTTTTACTATTTTTTTGACCTTCTTAAAGTATCTTTATGATCAACTAAATCGGGAAAAAGCCCGGTCCGGAGGAACTTTTTGGTCGACGCCCCAAGATTATCTGACCGCGAGAGACGAGTGGCGAGACCTACGTAAGCAAGAACAATTTCCATTATATTTATGGTACATTCTTTGATTACTGCCTATCCTCTGTTTATTGCCTCAAAAGGTTTTGACTCACCGGGGCAAGATATAAATCTCTTCCTCCTACCGTTCTCTTAACCGCAGAGGTCTTAAAAATGGAAATCCGATCCGACGCTCTGTTTGTGTGTATTAAAAATGGTCGCGGCCGTATGGCGTGGCCCGAATGTGCATCTTCGAAGGAGGACTGGATAGAAATGGCTTCTCGGTGGGGCTGTGAGCCATGCGCACCCAAGAATTCCGTTTCTCACGAGGCAATCTGGGCCCGAGAATCGCCCACCCCCGCAGAACCATTACACGCCATTAGGCGCGCACAAGTTGCCGTCGATTTAATCCTTAATGAAGCGTGTAAACGAATTTTCCTCTTGATCCAGGCCCGAAACTCACACAAGTCTGCGCTCACGATGTCGAGGGGGAAGTGACGGGCACTTTACATCCTGGCCCCGATGTCGTAACGATTCTCGGACGAGAAACAAAAAAACCCTCCGAAGTATCAAGGACTCCCCTTGGAGAAACAAAAAAGCGAGCTCTAGTGACCGCAAAGTATGCAGTGAATCACTTCCGTTCATGGCTGACGATTCAGTGCCCTTCATCTGTTTTTCCGACTGCCCGTCATCAAAGTGATCCCCACGAAATCCTAAACAGGGATAGAGGGAAGCGAAAGAGCATCGGAGATGAAATGTTACAATTTCTACCAACTCAACTTTAATTATTATAATCGAAGCGTTTTATTATTTCTATCAGAATTACGCAGAAATAAGTCGCGATGACAGCGTGCAATATCTAAAAGGCCCCAAAAGTGAATAAATTTGGCCACAAATATTTTTCAACGCATTGCCAGCCGGCCAAATTTAAAAGCTAACAGTCACGTTACCATTTGGAGAAACAAATATATTAAAGAATGGATAATAAACGATTGGAGTACGATGCCAATTAAAAGGACACACCTTAGTGTATATTTTCTTGAGCTCTGTATTATTGCTTAACTTACAAATAAAACTTTATAAAATTAGTTATCTTCAATTATGTTACTCGGAATTCTTCTTCTGAAGGAGGAAACAAAATATTTTTATTTTCCGAAGAAACTGCGAGATCCAGTACGGAAAGTGGAACGCCAGTGGTGTGAGATTCTTAAAATGTTTCCGCACAATAAGATATCCCTGGAGATGACATCGCGGACCAAATGTCTCCGAAGGGAAAACTATTTCCGTATATTATACAAGTTGAATACGTACCCACATACACACATGTGCGTGTATATGTATGTATGCATATGTATATATGTGTGTGAATATATAAATACACACATATACATAAACACACATAGATGTGAATTTTGGGAGGGCTAAAAGCTTGAGAGAGATAAAATAAAATTATTAAATACAATATTGGGGACTTCCGATGTTATGAGAAATTCGGCAGCGTTTGAATAACCTAAGGGCGGACAAGGAGATAAAGGTGAATAAGATTTTATCCTTTTCAGGGGCGCTCGATGCGACAACAAGGGACCCCTTCCTCCCTCCACTCTCTTCCCCCCATGGATTCGGAATGGCCCGGAGTAGATCAAAAATGACAACAGCAAATTATTCCCAAGGTGAGAAAGCTGTTGCCCAACTTTGTAAGGAAGATCCGATCCGCTAGGGAAGAGAACGCTAATGTTATTGCCTTCGTCTTCATCTTTCCGCTCAAAATCGTCCGAAATCTAATCCCCGGGAGAAGTTCCCCGAAAATGCATTTATCGGTGAAGAAGCCTCGCAGAGCTTGTTTATGAGTTGGGAAACAAAAGCGGATGGAAAGAACATTGTATCTTCTCCTTGTAATATGGCGGACTGAATCAGTCTTGCGTAGCAGTTTTTCGGACGAGAAACTTTAGAAAAAGGTACCAGTAAATGCCGTCGCGTCGGTATTTTAGCATGGGTACATATTATCACTAAACCAACGAAAAACGGGCTACGCATAATTTCCTGCTCTTTCCACTTTACTCACGCGTGTACTATAAAAACAAGACAAGAGCAATGTTCAACAAAGATATTACACTTCAGAAGGGCGATGAGGAGCAATGAAGAATAATACATTCCCTGATCCAGTGAATTACATAAATCCATGACTAGGCTAAATAAAACCTTTTTATGACTTTGCTTGATTGCATTTTCTCAATATAATTGAACATTTTACGGTAGTAGAAATAATACTATGATGTCAATTTCAGTTAAAAATACGCCGTCACGGTTTATTGTATTGCTGCGGGATATAAACCTACGGTCACGAAAGACCTGAGGGAGTTTCTTTGTAGCAAAATAATGGCCATATAAATTATATTATAGAACTGTACACGCAATGTTAATTATTCCACCGCTAGTATTCTACGCCTTCCGTGACAGTTATCAAAATTCTGTGACTGCATTTACGTGTATATACCCCCCGATCGGCCAACCGCCAAAACGGGGGGACATAAAAAGGATTACAGCAAGAAACAAAAGTGTATTAGGGTTACAAGGAAGTTTACATGTTGCTTTCAATTAATTAGGCCAGAAAATGCATAATAAGCAAATAGCAATCATGAAAGTAGAAATTCCACTCGGGTCTTCCACCGGGTGAGAGTCTCCACCATGGCTGTCGACGTTTAAATGCTCGGGCATCTGTCTTCACTCTTACCCTGAAAATGATACCAGGGTCAAGTGTCGAAACGTAGGCCAGAATGGTGGCAGACCCGAGAGGAGTTTCTACGCCGAATAAGTCGGGAAAGCACCAGAGTTTACAGCAATCATGAAACGTTTTTAATTTCATTGTCCCAAAAAATGTGTGTGGAAAGAAAAAAATTTGAAAGAACATGGTTACTTCTATTCTAAAAAGTTTGTTTGTCTCTATTTCCTTGTGGTGGTCTCACATTTTGGCGAATCAGAAGCAATCCTGCGTGTGCGTCTCATTCGGAGGGTGAATTTCCATCAATTCCACGCTGGGGTGTGTAATCCCAGCGCATTTTAAAACTCAACTGTTGTGGCGGGACCGTTTATTTTTATTGGGCCTATTCCTCCATTTGGCCTTCGTTCATCGACTGGCGTCCGCGCCGGGATTTCTAAAAATCCCGCGGGGCGCACCGCTTCACCAAAATAACGCTCGACAAATATGGCAGCTTTCCATCAGATTAATTAGTCCCTCACGAACGGGGGAATCCTATGGCGACTCCCATATGATAGAGGCGTAGTCTCGTATGACTGCCGCTAGGCGCGTATCCAAACCACAAGTCTTGGATGGCATGCAAGAGAGCGCAAAATATTGCCCCTTGTGCTTACATAAAAACAATGATTCAATCATTATTTTTACAGCAGTTACCCTTAAAGCTATAAACTCAGTGCTTTGCATGTCAAGGCCGATTTATAAAATATAAACCTGGAGTTTAAATACAAATTAAATACTTATATGGGCAGGGGTAGTGAGTTTATCTCCATTTGAAACCATGAAACGGCTTATCGTGGAGGGTTTAATCGATATTCTCGGTGAATGTTGATATGATTTATGAGGCTACCTGACCTTACCATCGCGCACCTCTCCAATTCTCTTTTGTCATTTGTTTTCAGCTTACACCGCCAATGATACACGCGATCCACGAGTGAAATGAATGATCACAGCATAGTATTCTTGAGTTTAACTGGCGTCCCCACATATTTTATCTAAAACAAGGAGTCTATTTAAATATACAAGGAACGTAGCTACGGTCGTGAATCAATGTAAACAAAAAATACTGAGACCATAATCAAGTTTACGGTCTCGGCATTTTTTGTTTACAAGGAGGCTATGACAGAATTTTTTGCACGATAGGTATCGATTGTAAAAGACTCCGTCGTTGTTAAATTTTCCAGTAATCGCTGAACTCTTTCTTAGGCTAAAATTGCAACGCATTGTGACACTTGACAACGATGCACGCCTTTTCACACGAATTATATTTAAAAAGTTCTATAAAATACTATAACTTTTAATTATGTTGGCTTATCTATCTGACTGCATTTCCGAGTAGTGTCTTACGTTGTCATAGGATTAAGGCAAAGAATTATCATGTCTGGTTTTAAGTTGATTTCTCAATTTTTCATACATTGTCCTCTAAGTGGAATCGTTAATTAATGGAAGAGATCGGCGAAAATCTTCACTCATTAAAGCTTATTAACAAATAAAAGTGGAACATAAAACGCCGCATTCGACAGGCAATACGATAGTGCAATGCCTGCATTACGAAGGAAATAATTACAGATTAACGGCCTGAGTGAATGAATTCACTTCAAAGAAAGCGTAAAAATAAGAACTTTTCAGGCGATAAATGCCTATTTAATATGGGATTATATTGCTTATAGCCGTATCCGAGAAAAATCTGCGTAGTTGATGTCAAGTATTCTGATATTTACTTGGTATCGTTTAAATTGATTCATTAATATATTATCACAATACATCGCTGAAATCTGCTAATAGAGTTTTGGATTAATATGTAATATCCAGGGATTCTGCACAACCACTATATCATAGTATGCCCACTAGCTTACATCTATTGTACACACCAATTAGACTAATCTATCTTTCACAAAATACACTGTTTCCAAGTAACTCAATAGAAAATCAGAGGTCATGAAAATTAAAATGAGCTATCCCTTCTATTCTACCCTGGTAAGACCAATTTTGGAGTACGCTTCTCTAGTATGGGACGCTCATGAAGAAAGACAAATCAAAAAACTAGAAAAGGTGCAAAGAAAGGCCGCCCGATATGTACTGGGGAAGCATAGGAGGATGGATAGTGTGTCTGACATGCTAAAAACGCTGGGCTGGAAACCTTTACAAACTAGAAGGAAAGTAAGCAGACTTGGTGGAATGTTCCGCATTCTGAATGGGGAGAAGGCTTGGGCAGATCTAAGGAAAGAGGCGGGGAACCCGAATTTTATAGGGAGAAATGACCACAATTTTAAGGTAAAATGCCGGGCGCAAAGAACGAATAAATTTTTTTTTCTTTTCAAAATAAAACAATTGTTGATTGGAACAATTTACCTGCAAACATTTTTAAGCCCTTTCCTAACAGAGTCCAAACTTTTAAGAAAAGATGTAAAAAACTTCTGTAATCATTTGACTGATGTGTTGTATAAAATTAAATGTAACAGCTTAATTTTTTTTCTTGTAGATTGGGAAACAAATGTTAATGAAATGGGGATTTTCTTTTTTTTTGTATGTACTACAGATTGGTGTTTGGAAATTTCCTTAAAGTGTATTTTTTTCTGACTGATTTTATTTATTATCTTTTGTGATATTGATTGTGTTTCAGAAACCATGCTATTTTTCCAAGGCAAGTTTATTGTAACACTTGGGACTTGTGTGCTACCTGACATTTGTCTATTTGCACATGTACATTTTACTAATAATAATAATAAAATGAACCATGCTTAGGATTGACACCAATTATTATAGAAATGCTCATTTGTCCAATTCAATGACTCTTCTACTATTTTCAAATAAAACCTTCAAATATTACATTTAATTCCAATAAAATACGGAGGAGACCGAGGCAGTAACTTTTGACAGAGTCATCCACTAATATACATTACAATGCAACAATTTCAGAGTGTAAAATTGTTAGCCTTGACAGGGAATCGAACCCGGGTCCCTCGATGTCCGGCCGAGTGCTTTAGCCAATTAAGCTACCGAGGCGTCCCCTTACACTTCACTTCTTCCGTTCATTTGACCAATTTATTTAGAGATTGCATATCTTATCTGCTTATACCAAGTCATACCAAACCGTTAAATTGATCATTATCCGAATAATTACACTTTTCACACATTCCCTTCGAAAATGGCCAATTAAGGTGTAACTACAGCACAGAGTTAATTTACATGTACATTCTAGCTAGGAAATCAACTTAGTGGCTTTGTTAGGCCAGCGTGATTGTGACACTCAAGATAATGATTTCTTTCAGATCCCATTGACTTGACGGGGTTCATATCCCTTAGATATCGATAAACGTATGCATGCCTTCAGGTCCCATGATGCATTTTATGACGCATATTAACCTAAAATAGACCTAATTAACCAATTTCTCTGCTCTTGCGTTGACTTTTGCCGCACTGCACTGGATTTTCCTAAGAAAAATAAATTATAATTCTAATAATATTATTATAAACATCCGACTACGTTCAACTCCTTGGAACACTCGTCCGATACGCCATTTTGTCAACGATCGCTTCAAGCGATTGGATCATTCGGAGAGGCCCAGTGATTGCTTCGTGCGAATTCCATCCGGGTCGATTTGATTGACTTCATCCGCTCTGGAAGTTTTGGTTCCGTCCGGTCGTCCATTCGGCCATCGACGGGAAGTGTAATCGGAAAATGACCATCATCCCTCCTCAAAATGATGCTATGGTCCTGGACACTGATTCGGTAACTTTTCAGGGAATAAGTTCCGGGAGAAAATTCCTACGTAGCGAAAATATCTCCATCGCGCCCGAGAATGGCTATCCTGTCCGCAATTCAACCGGAAAGGTCACGATTTTCGGCACGGCAAAAAGTGGCCTTTCAAAGGATACGTAAACGTTATCACTGGAAATTCAGATAAAAAAGACAGAGAAACGTTTTCGATGGATGGAGAGAATGTTTCCAAGTACTTGAGAGGAGATCTTATGAAAAAGTTGACAGCGATCAATGATATGGTTTTGCCGATGATCAATGTAATTTTAACAGATTACTGCGAAGATTACGCGGAATGTTTGAGGAATTTAAGAGACGTCAAATGCAATACAGTTTCAACTTCAAACATTTAAAAGTTCTCTTCGAATTTTAGGCATAGAAACTGGATTTAGGAATCCCCATGTTCAACGTCAACCTAAAAACCACTTGATGAGACAGACAGGTGGTGATTACCCACCAGACTACTTTTGACCCAAAACACTTTTCCCCCACCTAACGCGGTGGGGCCAAGTTATTCTGATCCATTACTCTAGTTCGTGGGAAAATAACATCTTAAATCCATCTATTCTACACTTAGAATCTCTAATTTTATTGAGTTGATCTCCTACCGCAGCATGATGGGGCTAATAATATATTTTAAACATCATCGCTAAAGAAACATCCTTACAATTTATGCAAGAGATTTAATCCATAATTTAATCTTCGTTCAGTAAGTGATTCCTAACCCAATTAATGTAGATATGTAATCACCATACATATCAACCCAATGGTTGGTTTTGATGGGTGATGATGATATAGTTTACCCACTACTAAGCCCGCCGACGTGTGGAATTCGCACACCAGGGTAGGGGCGGCAGTTACTTTCCTTGAGCTACCTTTGGTTTCCCAGAAAGATACGGTACCCGACAAATTAAACAGCTCTGATGAAGCTGACGCTGCCCGGAGGCGTCACCTAGAATCAAACCATGATCCGGAAAACAGAACAGGTATCTATTCCGTTAAATCATTTTAAATGATCAGCAATAGCCTTCAGTTCATTGCGCCTAGTCATAACCGAGTGTGACACTTTTGGAGCGTAATAAAACGGAGTACACAACGACAAACAACGCCGTTACTCGCGGCTGGCCGGGTTAGCGATTCAGCCCCCGGAGCCTTTCCCGCCCGCCCGGGCTCGGCAGGGGTCGGGATGGGCGCGGGAGAGGGACGAAGTGCCCCTTCTCCAACACCCACTCCGCACCCCTATCCCTTCCTCATGCCCCATTCACGCGGCATCTCTTCAACCCTTCCGCCGCGCCCGACACCACCACCCCCTCGCCCCAGCCCCCCCGAGCGCCACAGCCGCCGCCGGCGGGACCCCCAGGCGGGTGGCTGGTCTGCTAAACCGCCCGGGTGATCAAAACAGGGCTCTTGCGGGGGCGGAGGTTCGGTCGCCTGCAAGGCGTGTTATCGAGCAGCCTTCGGAGAGGGGGAGGGGGCCCCCAGGCGCCGCCTCCGCCCGAGGCAGCTAGGAAGTAGCCGACTATCCGACCGTGCAGCGAGACAAGTTGTCGCACGCCTATTATTCCCAACAATGAGTTAACAATTTTGCCGGAGGATTTGATCGGGCAGCGGCACGGGAGCGATGACGACGAGTTTGCTCATACTATATCTTTCGCAGCCTCCGCGACGTTAAGGAGAAATGACTCTATCCAGTTAAATTAGAAAATTGCTGACAAGAAATTAAAACCATTTCGACAACCAACTCTTCCACACCCACGAAAAACTTGACTGATTGCGATGCTAATGCATCTTCATCCTGCGGGACCAAAGCGCTCTTAAGGAAGATGAATTGGCATCTACATGGTGCCCTGAAAACCACAGCTAATGTGTGTAACAGGGGGCGGTTAAAGTACCTAAGGTATGAAACATCAAATTTAACTATTCCTTAAATGTTACTTACTGATAATATTTAAACAATTCCAGGGACAGAAATGATTTTTGCAACAGGTTACATATACTGCGATATCTAGCAGTGAAATGCGTCGAAGAATTTACGTGTATATAAACAAAACCCCGAAAGATACCATAAGGACGTGTGCCGAACGGTGCCGAGGCAAGTTTTTTAATGATTGTATTATCTTTGAATTTTAGCCAATAGTGCGGATTATGTTAAATGTCTTTTTATACTTAAAATCAATTTCCAATTTGTAGTTATACAAGTTATAAAAATGATTCAAAGATGAATTGTAAATGAATTTGTCAGACGATAAAAACATTTCACTCTGAAATGTAATGGATATTTTAATTAAAAACTTTAAGATAATAGACGTAGAGTTAATTTACAAAGAAACTTGGCTCAGAGGACTTCATCACGTCCGCAAGTTATACCGTGATGTCATTCAAAGACGCCATTCTCCGCCAATCCGGCTTCACGAACAACGAACGTAAAAACAAGTTGGCTGAGACATTTCGATATTTCGGTCTGCTGCAGATTACGCGATGGCCAACTTGAAAAAAAATCTTTAAGTCTGCAACTGCGCACATATAGAGAAAAAAATAATGGCAGCTTAACGCATGGGAGCAATAAAATTCTCTCACAATTTCATTGGCTTGTTGGGAAGGCCCCAGATTTCACTTAATTCCCGAAGCAATGCCGTTCAAGCATACAACCAAGCCCTTCAGCGGGCGGATGTGCAGCATTTAGGCCGAAGCAGCAATTTCCAAACATAAACAACAGCGAAACCATGAGAGCGAAGAAACGAAAGCGGAAACGATTGCTCAAAACATATAACGAGGCGTTTTTGCTAGTGCAATATAAAAAACCTACAAGGGTGAGTTTGAAATAATTTACTTTGCTGGCTAATTAGGACAACTTTTAAAATTATCCGTAAATGTTTGAATAAATATCATAAAAATGATACCTGAAAAGGTAATATCACCAAAAATCATTCTGATTTCGGAAAAGCACTCATAACCACTACCGCTTATTTCAAAGAGCAAGCGACTGTACCGAAACCGTCGCTATGAACGTAATTATTTCAGTCATTAATACTTAGGTGTCAACATTGACAGGCTTTCATTTGAAAGCTAATTTTATATTTAATGTAAAATATAATTTTACGCATTCATTGTTGAGGATTCGCTTTTCATTCGTTCATATATGTATTCATCTACATCTACTCAATGCGGCAAGCCGCCGCAAGGGCGTGAGGCGGGGGGTGTTAGAGAACCACCCGTAATTTAGAAAAAAACCGCATGCAGAAGCCACATTTATAACCCACAAACCAAACATGGTAAACATTCATGCAAGAACCCTTTCGCCCCAACCCTTTCACACACATACAAACCCACAAACTACCAACAAACATACACATATTCATTCAAAACTCAATTTTATATAAAAGATAATTGCAGTGACATAAACTTTGAAGAATGGGGAACCATGTAAAACTCTCATCTGGGTAAATTGTATTTGAAACGGATATCCTGCTTAGAACTCCTAAGTCTTTGTTCCTCTTCAATGAAACTTAGCAATTGTGCAAAAGTACGATGTTTAAAAATGCTCCTTAATGGTATGACCTGACGAAAACCAAGTGGACGCAAAAATGTTACGACACTAAAGGAATCATTTACGCATAAAGGTGACTATTGACAAATTTACAATGTGTACCCAGGACTTAACAGAAGCTCAATTAACGCAAGAATTAGTAGAATAGTGAGGAAAAATCGAGAAGCATATTAAGTATGACAAAAATTATGAGGCATATTAATAAATCGAAATAAGAAGAAGACGGAAACACAGACTGGGGTGGAGATGCTCAAATTCGAATTGCTAATGCCAACACAAGAGTATTCCACTTCCTTTCGCAAAAATGTATATATTTTTTTAATTTGACGTGGCTGCTTGTTTTCATCTGCATTTCTACAAATAAAAAGAATTGCAATACTAAAACGAAAAAAAACTCAAAATCAATAACCATTTTAAAATTCATGCTCGGGCTACTTTCCAATTAAGATAGCGCTATATGGCTTACGCAGCGCTTTCTCTTTTGGGGGCTTTTCTTTGTCTCTTCCGATAAAACCTGTCCTTTGCACTTCACGAAACTCTTTGGGAAAACTCAAACTGACAATTCCCGAAAGCGTTGCTGAACGTGGATTTCCATTCGGAATTATCGGTGATTTTATTTCAAAAAGGTCCATCGGTGAAAAAACTGAAAACTTTTATACAAATGAATTTACGAGTGAAAAGCGTTCTCAATAAATACCAACTCCGGAATAACGCCATCACTCGATCGTTACTCGAGTCTAAACCACTATTTCGAGCTGTATTTTTGGGCAGGGTTTGAAATACTACCCGTTAAAAAAGAATCTCACGAGGAACGCCATGGAATATTCCCATGGCATTTCTGTGCGCTAATCCGTTTTTTTTTTATTATTTTCGATGGACCGTTGGACTCAGTCGGAAATGCAAAAAATTTATTTGAAATCAGAGGTAAATTTTGAGTGATTGGAAATACAATATGTTCCACATTTCAATAGAGCTTATGTTGAAGACCCACAGAATTATATATGTTTTGGAATAAAAGCCAGCGAGAGAGACAGAGAGAGCGTCATTATCTCTTTAATGCTCAGCTAATGAAGCGCAAAGTAACTGATTGCTGAAAAGTGCTCTCCGTTCAATTCGCAATAATTCAAACTCTGTAGAAACCCACGCTTTTGTCATTGCTAAACGCAGATTTATTTTTAGCAAATTGTGAGATGTTGCGTGAGCAATTTTCGAATCCTGAAACACCGGAACAAAGCTTCACCCAACCTGAGCGAGTTGTCGAGGAGTAAATCTACCCGTTCGCGTAGGAGCCGAAGCCGAAGGTGGAAGAGGGAAAGAAGGATGGTGTCCTTGACAATAAATTGTCAATTTCACACGACATACTCAGTAGGCTCCATCTATAATAACATTTGATACCAATATCTAAGAACGGAGTTTTGATTTATCCTTCCAGATGATTTGAGGAAAATGTTCTTTTTCTTAAGTCTACCTCACCGATTCCGTCAAAAACTTTTGGAAATAAGTACCGTTCCGGGTCCGCCCCCACGCCTACAAATTTCCAAAGAAATATCACCCAGCGGAGGGGCAACTTTGCGAAGGGACTCGCTAATCTCCTTGGGCGCGTCGGGGGGTCATATACGAGAGACGAACATTTTTTCCGGCGACTGACTCCCAACACTTAAGCCTCGACTATTATCGGGAGCTTGTTAAGGCGACAGTTCGCATTCCTGAAGGTCTAGTCAGCGGTCGCCCCCACCCTGGCCCCTCGGAAATCAGAACCTTGAAAGTTTAAAAAGGATTGTCATCCAGTGTCATTCTTCGGAGCGTGGTATTCGGGTGTCGTCGGCCAGTCCATGTGCCCGCGTCACGTGACCCTCGGGAATGTACGTATACGTCCGGAAAGGAGAGAGATTCCACTGCTCAGCTGTAAACGGCAAAAGTGAGAATGGCAAGAGAGCATAAAACGGGAATACGCACATAAAGTGGGATTATGGAGGTCTTTAAAATAAACAGGATATCGTTTTCTTAGTCTTCTCAAGAGATTTTTTTCAGTTTAGCACAAAACTTAGAAATCGCGTTACGTTTCTCAATCGTCGAATTCATTTTTTTCGTGACACATTTGGCGCGCAGAGGTTTACAATAACTGGCATCCTGAAGCTTACACAGCTTGGAGAACACTGAGACTGGTTTTGCGGTAAAGCTTAGCGTCCATTTCAGCTACTTCAAGTGGATTGATCCCACTCCGACGAATAGGAGCGGCGTCGAAAATTCAATTGCATTATTTTCGGAACGCACCCTTTACACATGATTTTTTTACTCGGTAACTTAAATACTGTATGCCCACTTTGCAAAAAATAGTTGAAGTCCATGGTCGATTAACTACATCCGCACAGTACCCCTTAAACTGCAAGAAGGGCGTGTGGGAGATTGTGATAAGGAACCAGCTCGTACAGGATCAGCTCGCGGTTCAGTAAAAACAAGAGTTCGTGCATGTATTTGAATATATATTAGCTCCGATTCAAACACTAGTAAAATACACACAAATGAATACGGAAATACATCACGCAATGATTGACTAATTCATTAAATATTTCTCTTTAAGTAAATATAATCTGGTTCTCGGTTCGATTTTGTTATGGATTCGCAGGAAGGAACGACTATTTTAATCAGACTGTGGCGGCGTCTCTCTTACTTAATCTCGGTGATCTAACCTACCTGTGTACTGTGGAGAAATGGAAATTTCCTCGGTGTCGCAAACAAACTCAGGTGTCTTATACATTTTTAAAATGTTAAGTCTTGCTTGCTCCTTTCGTGAATCAAGCCCAATTTCATCCTTATATCTGTCAAGCTTAATCTCTTCTCGTAACAGGTCTGGAAAAAATCTTTATTGATATTTCCTGACCATTTTCGAGTTCTAGAATTAACTCTTTATCCCATGGATCACATGCGCTTGTCGCATATTCCACATTTGGCCTAAATAAAGTGGAGCTTATTGGGCCTCTCTCCTATCTTATCATTACATTAACATGCGATACAATCTGTCTAATGACACCCACCTTATTTAAAGCATATTCTCATGGAATGTGCACCCTATAACTGGTCGATGTCATTGAAACAACAAAGTACCGAGGGTCAATTCTGTAATGCTTAATTCGATCCCATACATTTTCTTATTTACGTCTTGTTTTTAATTTCCTCTATTTCAGTTTTTAAGAGCTGCAAATATTCAGTTATTCGATTCAAACCCCGATTCCTTACACTACTTCAATATCTGCCCTTAATCATTAGAGAGTAGCCCACAATCTGTAGGTGACCTTATTTCTCCGTAAATTTCTGTGTCGCCTGTAAATAACCCAAGGTTTCTGATAACGTGGGGAATTAGCTCGTTAATGCATATCAAGAAAAGGGATCCTATAACACTCCCCTGCGGTACTCTTGAAGTTAGGTGTACCTCTAAATAAATTGATCGATGAACGACTACATTTTGTTTACGGTTTCTTTTGGTTGGAGAAGTCCATAATTCCGTTTTTCTCTGTTTTATTGGCATAATGTCTTGTTACGGAGCGCGTTCCTACCATCGACAAAGGTCATATGTTGGTAACAATGATATTCTCCCATATTTTGCAGAATATCGATGATAAAGTACTCGGTCTGCAATTGGTCCTTTATAGAGGAGGGAAATGCCAGCGTCGTTTCCAGCTTCGAGGCATTGAACCTTCTTCTCTTGACTAGTAAAAAACTTTTTAAATAAGTTGCGATATCTTCAGCAATTGTGTCCACCGTAATGCATCATCAGGATAGCGGGGATAATGTTAGACAAGCGAGGAAGGGGTAGAAAAAGGATGAACATGTTGGACGGAAGGGAGGGAGAATGTATGCGGACTTGAAGAAGAGTTAATTGTATTGTTGGGTGTCAGGCTGTGTTCTCATAGTAGAGGCGAGGAAATTTGTTTTGTTCAGTCTGCGTCCATCTTGAAGCTACCATAAGCAGTACTACTAAATAATTGTAATAATTTTCAGCAAGTTCCTTCAGTATTCCCCCAGGGCTTCCTTCCGGACCTGGGGCTTTGTTATGGTTTTGTATCTAGGAGCTGTTTTTCAATACCTTCATATAGCAATAAAGTTTCGCTCCTTAGCTCATCAGTTGAAAGGGAGACCTAATATTTTTGCAACGAAATTTTTTCTGTGCACGTTCTGAAAACATTATTTTGGAAATTGGCCTCACTTAAGCTGTCTAAACAATTTCGCCATTTTCTACCTTTAAATAATATACAGTTAACTCTTTCCTTATATTTCCCTGACGTACGACCAAAATTATTTTCGGTTTTTCCTTAAATATTAGAATTTTCAACGTTAATATGAAAGAGTAAGAAATTCCAGCAATATGGGGAAAAGGGAACCATTAACAAATTACAAAGCATTTTTTTTATTTTTTCATTTTTTTAATGGCATTCAACAATGGTCAACAGAAGTTTTAATCTGAACTTTGTCATAATGAACTGACGAGAATTCTCTGAAATGAGTTCATGACGATGCTATTCCCAGAAAGAAGAGCGACGATTGGGTTTTATAAACATGGCCACCTCGCATCAGAAAAGCCCTCAAATTCATTTTAGTTGGTGTAGCCTGGCATAAAAAATCCGAAATAAAAGAATTGAAATAATAAAATATATTTCAATTCTAATTTTTCCACAGCTTAACTCAATCACACAACTCACCAGTTTCGCAAGCTCATTCGATCGTACTACTCACAATCCTCCGCCATTATCCAAAAACACGATTACAATTCATCAAACATGGGCATTCATGTCCCCCACAAACTGCGGCCTGAAACAGTTCATTTTATAATATTGTAATAACAGGCCGCATTCCTTATCGCTCTTTCGGGGGCCTTCTCCCCCTTCGCACTTCGATACATTTCCCTCGCACACTTCCCGGCCTTATCTCGCCGTGTGTATCATAGGCGCAGCTGTTCACGAGCCTACTAGTAATTTCCCTTCGGTCCTTTCCCAGAATTCTCCAGGGATCTAAGCATAGCCCGCATCCCTTCCTTTCCCCTTCGGTTGCACCTAGGGGAAGCTTTTACAGCCACCGCCCATCCCAAAATAGAGCCAATTATCTATCTATACACGCGATCGCCCTTCACTGCAGACACCCCACTCTCCCCGAAGGCACCAGGGGACCTGGAGTCGTGTCGCTTCCAGGAACTGCGTGATGTCCCCTTTCCCGATGTCGACCCTAATGGATATTATCGAAACGATTACGAAGTATCAATATGGATTTAAATATCGATCACCAACATCGGACATTTCCCACTTGTTTAGCAGTAGCATAGCTGGTATTAGAGTATTTCGCAGCTATTATTTTTTTACCATAACCGTTTCTCAATACTTGGAACACTGGAAAAGTGGACCAGCGAAGAACAGAAGCCTTTGAAACATGGTGCTGGAGGAGAATGCTGAAGATTAAATAGACTGACAAAGTGAGGAACGAGAAAGTATATATAGTAAATATAGAAGAGCGGTTAAGGATAAAACCATACGGAGAACTCCACGGCAAAGAAGAAATAGATGGATTGGACACACATTAAGGCACAATGGATTGATTAGGAATATAATACAAGGAAATATAGAAAGGAAGACTCCACGAGGAAGACCAAGAGACATGTGGATAGGATAAATTAAGAAGGGCGTAAAACAGAGAAGGTTGGGGAAGGAGAAAGTCAAGGATTGAGGTAATTGACATTAAATCGAGTAGAATGGAGGGTCCATTCTACTCGATTAATGTCAATCAATGTAATGACTACTAGAAACCAATCCTACGATTCGAAATACTGACGATGACGACCATTTTTCATTTGTTAAGCAGTACGCCGCTATTGTTATAAGGACCTCATGAGGTAGGTTAAATAAAATAATTAAGTAGGTGAGACAGGTGTTATTCAATTGTGTCCCTCTCCGTGGGTGAGCCCTCCTCCTACCTGCAGCGTTGGGTCAGATTCCTCACCTTGGGTAGGAGAGTTTTATGTAGCACGTTCTTGTGGTGGTGGTATTTCGCCTAGCTACTTACTAAAATCTAGCTTGCACGTTCCTGATAAATTTCTTGATGCATCCTGGGGTACAATTATTTGTTGTAGTTAAGCGTATGTACTTGAATGCTTGTGGAGTGAAGGGAGGTAGATGTGTGTTTGCATGCACGTGGAATGATGGGATGTTTCTATGAATGTGTGCACTGCTGTGGATTGGGGTTTGCATGTGTGTGTTGGTTTTGAATGCGGTATTTCTTTTTTCCTTTTGGGTGGTGACCTAACACCCCCCGCCACACGCCCTTGCGGCGGCTTGCGGGGTATTATGTAGATGTAAATTTTATATGCCCTGTAAGCCACCGCTAGGGTGTGTGGCAGGGGGTTATTACACACCATACTACCTTTGACCATTAATACTAGCTAATTGTAATCAGCCATTGTTGGTACAAGGTGTTTTAAAAGAATACACACCAAGAGATTAGGTACTTTTTCGCAAATGTCTTCCACCTAAATGTATTTATTTATAAGTACATGTATTTGCTTGCCTGTGAGTTAAAAATGTTTCCGCAAAAATATATACACCTCTTTGGGTGTGGATTTGCATGACTTTGTTGTTTTTGCAAGTGGTTTTATTCTCTTTTACGGGTGGTGACCTAACACCCTCCGCCATACGCCCCTGCGGGGTGTTATGTAGATGTAAAGATCTCTAGACAGCTAAAAACGTAAAATTAGAGAGATAGATCGCACGGCGGATGGAATGAATATGTCGTTTTTCCGTGATCAATAAGAGAATGAACCCAGCTGCAAACCACATAAACCAGGGAAAAACTATCACCACTAGATGACCTAACATAGTTGTGTCCATCCAAAAACCTACCTTAACCGGTAGATTACCTTATACATAAAATGACCTAAAATTTAGATTTAGATTAGGTGACCTAACAATCCCCGCCACACGACCTTACAGCGGCTTTCGAGGTATTGTATGGATGTAGATGACATAGCCTCTGCAGTTAGCCTTATTGTTTTCATTCTTTTTCTCTAGCGACGGATTTAAATACATTCTTGCTACCTGCTGTTATTATTTCCTGTTTTCACCGGAGGTCAGTCTTTTTTCTTTATTTTTTCCTGGCGTAATAGGCGCTCGTTTTCTTATTGTTCAATATGCTATGAACATTTAATCGATAGATTGTTTGCATGATTTGATTACTAATCGTAATGGTCTCTTCTCCAACAATTTGACATTTGTAACTTTTCGTCACCATAAATAATATAAATTGTTTTCGGAGAGTATTTTTTCTTCATTAGTTTTATTGAATTAGTTATATTGAACTCTGCACTGTTACTTTACTCCATTCTACGCCTTTTGCCGATCTAATTCAAATTTTATGATTAGTCTTTCCATCCTTTGTGTTCCTCGATCTAGTATGTGATAAATTTAGATTTCACTTTTTCTTTTTGTTACATTTTTTACGTAGAAGTGTTGCATTTAATTCTTTTTGTGCCTTTTGGCCCACTGTATTTATGCTATCGCATTAATCCAACGAAAATAAGTCTTGAAATTTATCATTTGGATTGCCTTAAAAAACTGTAACTCCGCAGCTTACGTTGCTTTTCATTTCGTCTTCAGGAAAAATCACCTCCTTAACTTCAAGGACCTGTGGAATTACAAGGGTAATACGGGTACCAATAATCAGTTCTGCGTCTACGAATGAGTAGTAATTATCTGTCTCTGACTGGTAAACATCAGAGTAATATTTAGAAAATATCCAATGAAATCTTAAGACGCGGAATGAGGCAATTGACATGGCGTTAAAAATTGTATTCAATAGTAGTTACGAGGGTAGGCTGCAAACTAATGCACACATGTTTGTAGGCCACAAACAAAATGACCTTCAGGAGCACTCCTGGTGGCATGTGGAAGTAACATTCCCCCTCAACACGCATGCGCAGGTTTGAGGTCGTTTCATTCATCCAGTGCATTTCGAGGAGCTAAACTATGGAGACGTGTCCTAGTGCTGTCAACGCGAGTAAAACAGCGTGCTGTTGCTGAATTTGTTAATTGCTGAAAAAGTGACTCCTACTCCTAGTGATTCATCGCCGTTTAAAGGATTTTTATGTTGCGCGATGCTGTTGATAGGTCTACTGTAAATCGATGGGTAGTAAAATTCCGTGGTTGCGAGCCTGGAAAAGCCATAATTGTTGATGAAATTGTAATCGGACGTCCGATCACTGCTACAGACGGTAAAAATCGCAAACACATCGAAGATTTGATCAAAATGAAAGGCGAATCACTCAAAAGCGTATCGCAAACCATATTGGAATATCCAAGGAACGTGTCGATTTCATTATTGAACAATTGGGATACCGTAAAATCTGTGCACGATGGGTACCACGCAGTCTCACAGTCGAGAACAAACAAAATCCTCCCTATTCCCCCGATTTTGCGCCTTGCGATTTTTATTTTTTTTTCCTCTACTCAAGAGACACCTCAAGGGTGATCATTAGACCTCGGAGGATCAGGTGAAGATAAAAATTCGATAACAGCACGCTGTTTAACTCGCGTTGACATAGCACTAGAACACGTCTCCATACTTCCGCTTCTCAATATACACTGGGTGAATTAAACGACCACAAACCTGCGCATGCGTGTTGGGGGGGATTGTCACTTCTACATACCACCAGGAGTGCTTCTGAAAGTGATTTTCTTTGTGTTCTACAAGCACGTGCGCATTAGTTTTCAGCCTAACCTTGTACATTGGAATAATCCAGGGTTTGCGGTTGCTGCTTGACTGTTTGCTCTCATCTGAGAGTCGTTCAGTATACCGGGCCTTGGTGCATAGCCCGGGCTATGAAACAATAGAACGACAGTTTGTCCACTAGCTTGGACCTTATTGTCAAGAAGAAGCCCTTTAGTGCATTGCATGTATGAATGTTTGCTGCTCCTTGGATTTGGCGAATGCTCCGTACACATTTCAATAACGCCCAGTTTGCAATTTGCACGTATCACTATACTTTCTGGACTTTTCCGAAGCTTCGTGCAAGCAATTGAATAATAATTGAATGTCTGCGTTGAGTTGATTTGAATAGGCTTATTTAATTGATTAATTTCTGCCCACTGTTTTACTTGTGCCCCGTGAGCACGTTTATATACAATAATAATAACTGAGGCTGGGCTTATATTCGCGATTATTCGTTAAACAAGCAGCTGGGTTACCCAACTGGGGCCAGTATTTATTGTAGTGATCACCCATGAAAATGAAAAAAACTAACGGAACAAGTTTAAATGTGAAAATAAAGAAAATTGCACGGATTAGAATATGCCAGATGAGTTGAAGTCAAAACTTAACATCCGTTCGATGGAAAGGTAGGCAATAGCTACAGCAATTGATAGAATATAAGGATAGAATTTAAACAAAAAGTTAAAAAAAGAGTAAACCTAAAGAACAATTATGAAAAAACATACCAATAAGTGTATTCTAATACTAAATCCCTGGATAACCATTCGAGAAATGAGCTATTCGTCAGAAGGGATTAGGTAAACATCACTTCAGATTGAGTAATCATTTACATAAACCTTATTTGCGATTTCCTTAACATTAAGCACGCTATTCACTAGACTTCACAGATCTACTTCGTCCAAAATGCGACATTTCTGCGACCAGAAAGTTCAACACCACCTGAATACCAATTTTAGACGAAATCCTTCACTCGTTGATCTGTGCTCTTCGTAGCATTCTGTCCATGGAAACATGAAATATTTCAGGAGACGCAATATCCGTCCTCAAAACTCTTTAGCCCCATTGAACTGAAGTCAGACATCTATTGTGAATAATCCATGGTGAAATGCATATTGGAAGTCGAGCGATGAGAGGGAAGGCATGAATAAGCCGAGGGTTTGCCCGATCCTTCACGCAAAGGCAGAAACGATGGAAAGGAAATTGCATGAGCCCTCAAAAGGATATACCACTTGGCGGCTCACAAATCTCGAATAATCAAACCCGTTCTTATAGCCGGAAATGATAAGGGAGAGGCAGCACCTTACATCCTTTCCGAATGAATTACTCTTTCGAGGAATAATAGGGACTAGCAATGTAAAGAGAGGAAGTTAGAATATCGAAAAAAGTGGGGGGAGGGGCCGCTCGCGTTCATAGTAGGATATCACTCAATCGCACGGTTGGTGGCTTTTTCCGACCGAAACCATTTTATTTCAAGTATAGCCAGCAACATACTTACCCTCTCCGGAGCTCACCTGTTCTGTTGGCTCGATTCAGACTTTGAATATTTAGCGTGCATTTTAATCAGATAGCTATTATAGAATGCAATACACTTCTGAGAAAGTAACGCAGCAGCCCAAATTTACTGGGGTAATAGTTCCTACGATAAAGTCAAATTGCGATCGCAAGTATGAATGTTGATAATGTACCCACCGCGGAGGGAACGTTTCTACTGCAGTATATTCAGGTCAAGCATAAATGAGTCCAGAGTTTAGTCACTATACTCGTATGTTGATGATCCCTTTGGAAGGGAAACGTGTTTTTCAACTGAGAATGAAGAAACGTTTTGTTCTCAGGTGTGCTTGAAGCTCGAGTATGCTGACGCCGAAGGCATTCCTCGAGACCAGAGTGCAACTGACGGCGAGTGTGACGAGTTTTGATTTGAACACGTAAAGCTTGACTAAATTTATACCGTGCCGTTTTAATATGCGAATCAAATGTATCTCAAACTAGGTGATCTAGAAGAAAGCTTATTTCGTATGAAGTTATTTCCCTTCTCGATTAATGCCATTTATCAAGGAATCTTTTATTCGATAGCCATCGAATGCAAAGGCATCCTCTTTTCTGATAGTCCAAAACTTATCTGCATCATCTGATTTCACTCCATACAATCAATCAAATATTCTATAATTCCCCATTCTCAAATCTGCAAGTCGTGGTGTTTATGTAGAATCTGAGAACAATGAACTAGCAATGCAATCTGAGAATAAATCTCAATATTACTTAAAACTACTGAAAAATGATTTTACGAATATTTAACCAAGTGATGCTGACATAACTACATAATTTACCAAATAGTTTTTTATTATTGTATTCCAAAATTTTAATTCATAAAACAATGGAATGGTTTAGCTATGAGGGATGTTAAATATTGCTATAAGGGATGCTAAATTTGCTTATTGTTACGTAATGGTCTAGAGATATAATATTACATTTGATTATATTGTTTAACAAACATTTTTTTTCATGAACGAGGTGAAAATGCTGCTGATATATCATACGAATTTCTTCGGCCCAATCCCATTAAATCTGTTTATTTTTTTCAAAATCGTGGATTGGTGCACGACGCCATTCCTTTCTAAATCCGTAAAAAGTTGTTCAAAACCGTTCTTATTGCATTTCACACAATTATTTTGACATTTTTGATAGACAAAATCTATATTTCAATAGTAGCTTAGAATCAGATGAACTGCTTGTAGCTGACACCATGGTTCATCAGCATATGGAATCGTGCTTGAGAAACTTGGATGTGGCTTCATTGGATGGTGAAATGTAGTGCTTTTATCAAGGTGGAAAAGTAAGGCCTGAATTGGGCTCACCTTGCCTAATAATGACGAGTCGAGCTTGAAAGGCGATATGCATAAATTGAGTAGTTTTGGAAGCTTTGATTCTATGCGCTCTTAATTAGAGATGACGAGAAAAGGCCAGATTTGGGCACTTAATAAGTTTATACACACTACATTCAGAGCTTAGGCAAATAATACCCATCCCGAAGATGGAAGAGTTATAAGAAAAAAATTTTAACAGCATTTGATGATCGAAACATGCAAAATTTACACCGTAAATTTGCCAAATGATCCTTCTGTTCCATTAGATGGTGGTCAACTTCCTAAAAAAAAGCACGATATCTCATATTATTTCTCCAAGATTGCGATAATATCATCCATACATTGCGCATGGATCTTTTACTGACTCGAAATAAGCAACTCAGATGAGGCCAAATGATTGAGGGTTACATTTGGATCGAACCGGTCATTGGGGTCACGCAGTTCAGAAGAACATGCGGGTGAGTCTCAAAGAAGCCAAGTTCCATTATACGGGTTGTAGGAAAATTTAATGAAAATGTAAGAGAGAAGTGTTACCTTGCTATGATAGGGCCACATTTTGAATACGCTGCGAGAGTGTTTGGGATCCATTGGAAAAAATATTGATCAGGAATTGGAAAATTTTCAGAGAAAATGTGTTAGATTTTTTGAAAATTGCTACGAGAAGGGAGAAAACGTGACGAGTACGATAGAGGAGTGACATCCCTTGGAATGGCGACGTCTTCATTCACGAAAAGTGCGATCAAAACTAAGGCTTTGAGAAGGTGCAAAACACCCAATTGCTGCTTGTGATGCCATAGAGTGTAGCAAGATAGTATGGCCTCGGGTTAAATAGACGGACTGGACCACCAGGACAAATAAGAGAGAAGATGAACCACATTCCTGGCAGATTGATTTGCTCGTATTTTCCATCGAGCGATATACCACACTCACTACAAGGTCAAAACCTAAAAACGCCTCTATATTCTCGATTTAAAGAGCAAAATTTAAATATTTTATGGAACTTGAATAAATTGATTATTATGAGATGAAGAGGTAATGCCGGTATCTAAGTAAGCATGTGTTTATGTGTATATTCAAATACAAACAGTCATATCTACTTGTCGAATGATTGCATATCTACGCAAAAATGACAGATGCTCTATCGCCCGGTTCCCATGCGACTGCAGATATTACGTGGATGTAGAAGGATTTGCAATCCAGAACTTTTAGAGGATCCTTTAGAGAAATGATAGACCATTAAAATTTTCACTGTCATCAAGTGGCACAATATAAATGTTTGGTACAATGTTGAACTGAACCAATTAAGTCAACTTCAGACCGCCATCTGACAAACTTGCTCGAGTGAGTTGCCGTACTTATTTCTCGACCTTTTTATTTTATTTTTATTCGTAACATATGACTCTATTCCTCGTACTTATTCAAATGAAAATGATTTGCAAATTGTTTCAGCAATTTCCTTGTAAGAAGACTCACGACGGACAGCATTTTACCAGTCGTTTGAAGACCTACATGAACATTCGTGAAGTCCTTGTAGTTCATTTTCTACCACAAACATAGCAACAAGTTGTTGCATGCATCTCCTAGTCGTTAAAAATTGCCTCGACCAGGTTGGAATAGAGTTATTAAAAATAAAAAGACAATTACGTTCGTAGAGAACCCTTGATTAAGTACAATTTACGGAGGTACCCACTTAAGACAAAGGGAACATATTAATTTTTAATGTTTCAGCCTTCCCTTGGATTGATGGCAATCCTCTACGTCTATTTTAATACATTTTTCTATGCCATTTTCTAATTTTCATTGCTTTCCAAATATCACTGTTCAAATTTCGAACAAATAAATAAAATAAATACTAAAATAATTTACCGCCATTGAAAGAGACCAAATTTTAAACTGACATTCGTTTTGACGTTCCTCGGCTTTTCCTATCATTGGTTGGTTGGTTCCCCGCTTAGTTATGGGCGAACCTGGATTTCTGGAGGGAACATCCTCTATTCCCACCTTGGAAACATTAAATCCTCAATAATTTCTTGTTCATAACATCCTATCCTGTTATAAATAAATGGTAAAATATTTATTTATCCTTGACCGTGACCAGGAGACGTAACATATTTTTTCTATGCCGGAACATGCCCGATTTGCATCATTTTTAAATCAGAAAAGCGATGAAGTTCAAGAGGAAGGTATAAAATAGAAATAAGTGCACTACACCGGTGTGATTATCATAATCGTCCACCGAATTTAGAAAAACTTCCCGCAACTTGTCCGAAGACAACATTGGAAGAAGTATATTTTCCAGCGTAGAAATCTCGTTTATATATATATATATATTTATTTATTTATTTATTTATATATGATAATTTCAACTCGAGCGGCTAGAAACCTCGAGTTTCCATGCACACGCTTTCGACTCCGCTGAAAAGCTGACGAGCGTCCGAATGCGTGCAAGGGGAAATTTAAAAATACACCCACTCATTCGACCACACGCACACATGCCCATAGAGCCGAGTGCGCGCATATACACGCAAGTTCTTCCCGAAGGCTCGCTGGAGATCGATTCACAGGACCGCGGTCATGAGCTGCTTTGCCGCCTCTCGCGATCCGATCGATAGAAGACGTCATCGTGCCCCCCCTCTCAATACGCCCTCTCCCCCATTCCATCTCTTCTCCTCCTCTCACTCCCCTCTTCCCGCACCTCCCACCCGCGGGCTTTTTATGAACCGTGCACCAACTTCAACCACCCCCCCCAGCCCAACCCCGAACACTCTCCATGCCCAAAACACCACTCCTCCGATTCAGGCCTCAAGTCTCCAGCACAAAGCCGAAGCCGACGTGCTATTTCGCGACAAACATAAAACATTACACAAGAGCACTATGTCGATACTTTTGTTTTACTTTCCCCAGGCAGCTTCCTCGTTTCCTGTATCAACCCTCGTCCTTCCGATCGTTAGCTTCCGGGTAACAATTCTCGCAATGCCGACGGCGGCAATTTTTTTTCGATAGGTTTTTTTTACTGCGGCGCTATTACCAAATGACCATCGCGTCCTAAGTACGAAAATTTACGTATTCCGCTGCTTGCCAGCTCTATATCCAGATGAGATACGAAACCTCGGTCAACTAGTCAGTGGCGGAACACGTGAAATTAACCGAGTTGTCGGGGCGTGAGCCCAAAGAAAAATACCCAACATGAATCAACGCCCATAAAATTCGACACTCCAAGGGAAAATGAAAAACTTGAATATACGTATAATGAAAAAGAGAGTATTGAAAGTTATAGTGTATGCTACGATTTCCGAAGCTCTCATTTTTTCACTTAGCGAGTGAAAAGTTTATGATGCATTTTTGTAAGGTGGAGATTATTAAATGGATAACAGTTGTATGGAATACTGAGAGACGGTAATCGATTCGGCCATCTTTCATTCAACCCCTCATATGTCGCTTCGACTTCTGTTTACTTGCGGTTGCCTGGATACAAGTCTTTTTGCAGTATGGCTCAAATTTTAGTTATTCAATACGTGGGCTTCCAATGTACCGTATGTCGTGGATGTTTCTATTTGATCTATCTATTATAAGATGATAGTTAGATTTGATTGTATATAATATTGAAGATATTTCAGAAGTTGATTGCTTGGAAATTATTTTTATTTGGATAGTGATTTTTTAGACATTTTTCTATTCAATATTTTGGCGCTGGGAAACTATGACTCATGTTATCATCATGTTCATCTTTTACTGAGCCTACGTTAGGAATGAAAGTCGGAGGGGAATTCGTAAAATCGGTTAGGTTTACTGATGACCAAGCATTAGTTGCTCAGTCAGCCAAGGGGTTGCAAGCATTGTTGAGTGAATTGGAGGTTCAGTGCGATAAATATGGGATGAGAATAAATATTAATAAAACAAAGGTTATGCGATTTTCCAGAAAGAAAAAGGCTAAGCTAAATATTAAAATAGGCGGGGAAAAAATAGAGCAGGTAGAACAGTTTACATATCTCGGAAGTGTTTTGGACCAACACGGTCAAAGTGGTAGGGACGTAAGGAGAAGAATTGCGCTAGGCAAGGAGGCTTTCTCAAGGAGGAGGGAGTTGATGACGGGGACGTTGAGTAGGGATGTTAAGACAAGACTCGTAAAAACTCTGATATGGAGCGTAGCTATGTACGGCGCGGAAACGTGGTCGCTGAAGCAGGAGGATAGACGTAGATTGGAGGCTTTTGAAATGTGGGTGTGGAGAAGAATGGAAAAGGTGAAATGGACCGAAAGGAAAACAAATGAGGAAGTACTAGAAATGGTGGGGGAGGAGAGGGGTTTGTTGAGAGAAATCCTATGGAGGCAGGAAAAATGGATGAAGGGCGTATTGAGCGGTAGTGGAATGTTGAAGAGGGTAATAGAGGGAAGAATGTTGGGCAAGCGAGGTAAGGGTAGGAACAGGATAGGGATGTTGGACGAGATGAAGGGAGGAAAGAAGTACACCGAGATGAAGAGGGACCTGATATAGATTAGTTTGCTAGGTGGGGAGTCACAAAATGTTTGTTTGATAGTTGTGTCCATCCAAAAACCTACCTTAACCGGTAGATTACCTAAAAAATACACAATTTCTTCTCGTTTAATTTGTGAAAAAAATTTTTTTTAAGCCGATCACTCCGTAAGAAAATAACTCCGACTTCCTTTAATATAATTAATTGAGTAAAATGCATCAGAGTAGCCTCTCACAACGTTATTGATCACGTGTCTCACTATCACGGAACAAGAGGCGTGCGTGAGGCAGAAGGAGAAAGGGAAGAAGGGGAACAGCAAGCTCTGTGGACCACTAAGGCGGGTAAAAGCAGTCACTTCCGTGAATGACGTGTTTTGAGGAATGAGGTACGAGCGACCTGCTACGGCCGGCGCGCACCGCGTAAATGAATGTCCGCGCCCTTGATCTAATATTGGAAGAGATATGCAAATAACGCGTGATGTACAGGATTAAACTGATAATAATAATAACGCTATCACGTGGGGAAAAGTCAACAAAGAACGACGCCGGAGAAAAACAAACCTGAATGACCGCCCGAATGAGAGAATGGACGGAAATCTTCATTCATGCCGAGAGATCCTCGATCAATTCGTCGCCATCCTGTGATGCTAAGTCTTCGATTAATCGGATGACAAGAGTGCAATGTCGAGGGAAAACCGGCGTCAACACGCGTTGACGTCGTTCGACGTACGGAAAAAGCCACCGTCTCTTTCTTTCTACAGTAGACGAGTGTAGTATTCGGAATCTCCAAATAAATTAATTCCATTCCGACAAAGATCACGTGACTCCGTGGAACTTTTGATTTCAGCAGTTACGATTCCGACGACTGGCAATTCAGAATCGCCACCGCCTCGTTTCCGTTTTCAATTTCTACCTTGCGCTTTCGACTTAATCATTTCCAACCGAAAATATTTTGAAATATACTTATGCCTAGGAGGTAGCTGTAACAACAAGTTTCACTTTGCCTCCGAGAGGAAGTGATAACTGCTATGAACAAAAGAAAGACGAGAACTGAGCGGATGCTGGGTCATGATGCGTCCTGAGCCTCAGGGAATGACCCATGAATCCTGAGTCACGCAAATGATTAGAGAAGAAAATACGTGTATTTCGAAAGAGTTGTTAAGAATCAGAAGCATAAATAATTCCACACATTTACAAGAAAGGAGAAAAACATAGTAACGATGACGTTCGGTATTTCCTTCGAAGGAGACAAATCAGGCGAGAGTACCACGAAGTAAAGTTGGTGAAGTGTATTTATACAATTGTGACCGTAATTAAATCTAAATAAAACCGCAGTAATCAACACAGAGAACTGGTAATAAAATATACGGCATGTGAAATTCACACATAATCTCAATTACTTCCCCCTTTACATGAGTAGTTTCTCAGAAAATTATGACATCCATAAAATCGCACCATTTGGTTTAAGTAAATGAACATACACATGACAATCGTAAGGGATGTCTGCACGTGGGTAAACCATCTTGAAAGAAAGGCACCGATTACAGAAAATATCGTAGCGATATACCGTACCCACCGAACTGATATGGAGATCATCTTTTATCTTGGTTATTGAAGGTATTTGTGGATATGGGCAAAAGTCTACAACACTGCAGATCCTGTTATCCGTTGAAGCAAACGTCACTTCATCAAGCTATGGGTGTACTTCATTTGCAAAACATATATGTAGATTGGGTGTGGGTCTCAAATGGAATCGGAAGATAAAAAGTCAGGCAAAAATTTGTTCACTTTTCAGAAAAACTCACTCAAAATTGTAAAAAGAGGATAAAAACGCACTCAAATTGTAAAAAGAAGAAGTTTCGAAGTGAATTTCCAATAAAATTGGAAATCCAGGATTTTCTTGAGAGTCACTCCCATATTACGTCGAGAAATGCACGAATAAGCTGCTAATTGTGATCTAAGGACTCGCAAATATATGTACTTAGTTCGCTTTGTGTATTGGCTGTTCCATACGTTATCACATTAAGTAGTAACTAATTATATTACATGAAATGAATTTAAGTACGTAAGATAACAATAGACGTGAAAATTTTGTTTTTCTCAGGAGGAGGGCAATCGCTCACCATTGAAAATCGGAAGAGACATTGTGAGCGGAACCCCAAAAGCAAAGCCACTTCAGGCTCATTAAGCCATACAAGAATGACTAATGAGATCCAAGGACAGCTCGAGTGGTTAAACACTAACATTGAGAGACTAATATTAAGTCATCTTTTTAAAAATGGGTGAGGAAAAAGACCTGTTGAAAGCGATCTTAAATATCATAGGAAACCTACCCAGGCACGCCGAAGGAGAAAAGTCTACTGAAGAACGCAAAAAATATCAGAAAGAAACTATCTGGAAGAATTACGAGACACAGAAAGTGAATGATATTCATTAGAGAGAGTGTACTAAGAGGCTGGTGAATGCAAACACTTGAAAGAAGACGGGACAACATTTTGGGAAATATGATTGATGCTGGGTTGCTGACTACATTAGCTGAAGAAAGGTTCAAACAGCTGGATGACATAGAAAAATACGAAACAATGATATTCAGACATGAAGTGGTTTGACGTTAGTGAGCCTTAAGTGAAGCTCGGGATCGAACTAGTCTAAATGGTGGCTCAATTTGAATCTGATACAGCATCCAAATAGCAAGGGATAAATTTGCAGGAAGGCAATAGAAAGGTTATTCAGGTATCCAGTGAAATTACGATGAAAAATAGTCAATACACTTGTAAATTAATACAATACACGCTCTTTATTATATTTTTATTTCTGTTCAGAGTTTGTGAAAATATTTCATCAAACTATCCTATCGAAAAAATGAACGAATCATGCCTGATGGTTTGAATTCTTTAGAAGGTCCGCAATTGCAGAGAAACCAATGTGAAGTCGCTTTCCCTTACTAGCACGAGTCTGACTTAATATTCATGTCAGTGGTTTGGCTTGTCATTTTGAGGAGTGCGGGTATTCCCACACTTCACGTCATCTTTTTTAGACCATGGTAAATCGACATATTGATAAATACCAATAGCAATACAAGATAAAATGTAGTCGATGTTATAGATTCTTTGATGATTGCTTAGTGTTCTCCACGCGTCAACGCAATTAATCCTAAATGTGATGAAAAGGTCTAACAGAAATGTTATCTGTCGCTGGTTAGGCCTCGTTCAGAATGTGTTCCTTTTGTATGGGATCCTTATGAAGTTGGATTGCTTGCCGAATTGGAAGTGTTATCCGTCGCTGGTTAGGCCTCGTTCAGAATGTGTTCCTTTTGTATGGGATCCTTATGAAGTTGGATTGCTTGCCGAATTGGATCGCGTGCAGCGTAGCGGAGCTAGATGTGTAGAACGTCGTTATGATAAACTGAGTAGCGTATCAAAGTTATCGGAGGAATTAGATTGGGAGTCACTCAAGGAGCGAAGGCTAAATTACTGATTAAGTCTCTTGCATGAGTTGGAAGGCCTCTTTAGCAGTGATCTTGAAAACGTTTTACTAGTCCCATCGTATTCCAGTTGGAGGAATCATATCAATCAAATTAGAGAGATTAAGTGCAGAACAGATTGATTTAAAATGACATTTTTTACCATAAGGTACTGGAATAAAAAAACGTTGGTCGAAAAATTGATCTCTTGGTCGAGAATTCCTCCAAGTGTGAGGAGATCAACTGGCACTAAGGCTTTCGGAAGGACAAAGGACAATTGGTTTTGCTAATGACACCAAAATGTGAAGTAATAGAGCCCCGCACTACATCGTAAATCAGATCAACCGGGTTAAAAAAGAGAACATGGCTGCGACAGAGAACAGAATTGGATAGCACTACTTCCCTTGCCATCCACGATTAAAGCGGAGCCTCGATTAAGGATTAAGAACCGGATTAAGCCTCGAGAAAACTGATCAGAGAACCTGATTGTAAAACAATCTGAAGATTCTATGACGAAAAAATCACATTCGAATATGAATTCACATAATAAGCGGTGGCGTCCTAACGCTCCCGACCACATAACCGCAGGATAGGCTCCCAGGTGTAAGTGTAGATATAAATAAAACATAATAATCTGCCCGATGGTTAGTTTAATAAATCTGACCTCGTACTAAACGGCAACCCCACATGGTATTCGAAACTCGCATATCAGAGTACTATGAAGCAATTTCCTTTCCCTGCTCTCACTGTGGTTTTAAGAAGATTTAGCCCCCAAAAAATCACACAGCTTGGGTAAATTTGAAGGTGCCCACAGGAATCGAACCCGGGCCCTGCGGTCAGTAGCCCAGCGCTCTGTCTGTGGATGAAATATAGGATCATAAAAATCGAGCCCAAACGTGCGAAAAAAATAAATTAAAGACTAAAATTTAACGCGCCAAACATACCAATTGATGTATTATGTATATAGGCATGCATGTACATCTTAGACGTGTTTGGGTAAATATATATTCAAATGCACGAATAAACTAACATTGGTGCACGCATGGTCGGTGCCCCAACGCCCCGCCACTTCCCGCGGCTTGGAGGGTTTTGCGTGGATGTACGAGATTATGAATTTACTGGAACTCGTAGATTACATTTAGACGAATTTGCGGATGTATTTATCAGTAGCAACATTCGCTTCAGGAAATTTTTACGCCCCAGACATCTATATTTTATCCTACAAGCCCCCAAGGAGGCGTCTGGCAGTGGAGTTGAGTCGCCATCGGTTAATGATTAGAGAACTTGTTGATTGATGTCATTCTATTTTCGTGTAATTCAAACTGTGGTGTTTGCAAGTCTAATCCTCTCGATTGATGCGAGGGAAGAGGGTTCTGCTTCGCGAACAATTATCGCTCTGTTCTATAGACAACATCCGTTGCATTCTCATTTTGGTTAACGAGAGGTCACGCGTTCGTACACTCACAGGAATGGGGCCCTATTTTGACAGGACAGAGGGGGTGGGAGGAGTTCCAAACCCATAGGGGGGTGGGGGGATGCGCGCCCTCCTATCGGATGTCCCGCTGCATTCCTCCGGTGGCACCCACCGGGGGGGTGGGGCAGGGCAAAAGGTGGCCTCGCTACTCACAGTGGCGTCGGGGAGGGAGGAGGGGGCGAGGGAGGCAAAGAGAGAGAGAGAGAAAGATCTTCAAGGAATTCTCTGTCGTTTCCTCTCCAACCGAATGAGCTGGAATCCTGTGACGTCACCTCCAGTGACTTATTCACGGGCTGAGGGCGAGACCGTGATGTCTGCGTCTCGCGAAAGGTTAGAAGTTTTCTTTCAATTTTTCCCCACGGATCTCGAATGGAAAAGGAATGCTTTATCATGCGCTTCCGCGTATCGAACAGCGTAAGCGAGGTGAGGCACGGAGGGAGAGACACGTAGGGTGGAATGGGGACGCAGGTGGCGGGACATCAGCCAGTCTCGCCCGGGATGAATCGTGTATGCAAACCAGCCGAGCAGATGGCAGTGGAGGTGGACTGTGACTCCCTCTCTCTCTGTATCTCACCTGTTCGGACGGCCTACCATCCCGGGGGATACCTGACAAACACACGAAACCCTTCTTTTCCTCGGGTTCGCGCAAGCAAACACGACGGACTAATCCGTTATCACATATTTGCGGGAAAGGCCCCGTATGTGATCGTTTGCAGAGGCGAGCGATAGAATTCCCCAACATGTGTACCCAGATGAACCTTTCGTCTCATTTATGGTGGCCAGCCCAAATAATTAAACGGTGGGTGCGAAGATACCAGGCCGGTTGTGGTGAAAATCTTTTAAAAACAGGTGACGCAGTTATGCTGTCGCTGTTTTTTTACTTTCGTTTTTCTCACAATCCCTTCAAATTAATGAGTCTGGAGTAAGGTTTTTCTCAACCGCGTGGAGAACTCTTTATTCTCCGGTTTGGGATTAAAAAGTGGATGATTTGAGGACATCGATTCAATCACAACACATGGCTACTTTTTCCACCACAATGTTCAGCCGATTCACTTTCGTTTTTTGGGTCGTCACTCATGGGATTATTTACACCTTTCGAAAGATCGGTAGATCAGATGATCGGGATCAAACAAGAGAAATACATTTCCCGCACGAAACGATATAAAAATTCTTCCTTCCTTCGCACGTTCTCCATCAAAACAAGCTAAAAACCCTAAAAAAAATCGAAGGGCCTAACTGCCATCCGAAAATCACTACAGATAGTACGAACACTCATTTTTCACAGACTTTGCATTTTAACGGATGGTAACCTAACACCCCCCGCCACCCGCCACTGACCAGCTTGCGGGGTGTAGTGTATATAAAGATCAAGATGTGATCTGTGTTAAGAAAATAGTTCTAGGAAATTTCTAAATATTTATATCTGAAATAATTGATTCAGGTCATGAGTGGAAAATATCGTTACCACAGCTATCGTTTTGTCTTTCTTTCAATTTGGTCATAATTACTCTATACTTCTGTCGTTAAAGTATCATGTTTCCGGTGAATTAAATTGGTTCATTTTCATTGCACTATTTTGATGTAACGTATGCTACTCGCAGCTTCATTATGTCCATTCGTGCCCTACGACATGGGTGTGGGTCAAGCAATCATTCTCAATTTGAAGCACATAGCAGCACAATGCAGCTAATGATCAAGCTTCCATTTTGGAAATTATGACGAAGAAACGAGTACCGCGGCCGGACTGAATATGGTCGTGAGGGCTATGTAATTGATGGTGTAAAATTACAAATCAAAATTCAATTAATTAAAAACGTATGCCGCGGAAATATTGGTTTTCAAGAGAGAATCTTAAAATACGCAGCAATTATCAGCATATTAATCCATATAATAAATACATGCCTGATAACAATATACAATATTTAATTTTAACAATGCAATAAAGTAATAGTGTAAACTATCTCGAGGCTACGTCCAAAAAGTTGGCAACAAAACCTGATATTTCCCGAAAGAAGAGAGACTTCAAGAAATTTGAATGACATATTTATAATAGTAAACAGTAAAATCTAGGATTTCAATATCGATCAAGTTATTTACTGATTAACTGGAGAAGTTAACGCGTTAAGGGCTCCACAATTATTTTGTGAGACTCATTCGATCTTGGGAGAGTTTTCTTCATCGAAATATTTACAATCATATTTGTAAATGAGGCAAAATTAAATTACCTACCTCTGCGTCAAAAAAAACTGAGCATTCTGGATCTGTGATGGTGGAGAAGCCAAAATTGTGTTACCAATTCTGTAACGGTTTCATGGCGATAAGACTGATGATACAACTCATATGTAGATCTCCAAACAATATCCCTATTCTTTCTCATTCCACTCCATGCGTTCACACATTTTTCGACAACTTTTGCGGCCGGAAACAGATTCGTATCTGATCACGGTCCGAATCCAGGTCCAAAGCTTCGAAATACACGCGGGACAGACCCGTAGACACGTCGCCATTCCTACGACTCGACCCAGATCATTGAATCGATGCTTTCCTCGTGGTAATCACCACCCATTTCTCTCGACTGGCTCCCGTTTACTGAAAAAAGAGTCACGTCACATTATACTCCTGAAATTGAGAGCAATGGGACAGGATTTTATGGCAATCCGCTGGATCACAATGCCTGCCCCCGAAACTCGAGAAGAATACGAATTACGCCACTCGAAATTACAGAACGGTGTTCAGCTAAACTAATGCGATATGTTTTGCTTTGCTATGCACGTGGGAAGGAATACGCAAGGCGAAGCCTCACTTCTATTTTAAGTGCATACGTGCCCCATTAAAAACTACGGCGAATTTAATCTGGAATTACCATACGGGCACATTGAAGGTTCTGCAAAGGGAGCCCGCAAGGAAGTAGAGAATGACTCGAGGGCCTTGGTTTTGATGAGACCTTGAAATACCGGCTGTTTTGGCAATCCTTTACCAGCCTGAAACACAATTTGGAAGCCATTTCATCATAACAACATACCAATTCAATCGATTAGCAAGAATATCTGTTGTATTCAAAGGCATCAGGTATCACTCTATGAAAAATATTAACAATACGTTTGTCGACATTTCATCACGTCGTTGCCATAAAACAATAAAGATTTTGGGATTGTAAAACTGGACGGAAGAGCCCGGATATTTGGTGAATCGAAGGTCGATTTAAAGAGCAGTAAGTAACAGTACATGAGCAGTGCACAAGTTGGTACAGTATACTTGTAACTCCATCGATACGTTAAATTCGCTTTGCAGAACTCACTCGAGAACACGCGTCTGGCTAATGACCAGTTCCCCGAATTATTCTTTTTCTACAAGAAAACATCAGGAAGTCGTGCCGAATTTTTCCCATCGCCGTCGGCAAGACAGAGATGGAAAAAATACTTCCATGCTATAACCAGCGCGTTTAGGATAAGGAAGTTACCAGCAAGATTAGAAAATTATTTATACGTATCTATTCATTGACGAAATTACCAAATTATGTGTTCTCGTCGCTGAGTGAGTGAAAGGGTCCCGACTTGAAGATCGATACCTCGTGCAACAATCTTTGAGCCGAAGGACTTTCATCACAACAGGAACCAATAAGCATATGATTCCAGAAAATTTGCCCTTCTTAGCAGGCATCTGGGTTCCAGGTGTCTAGGGCGACATCCTCGTAATTGCGATAATGCATCGAACTAGCCATGCCCACTCGCTTGCCCACAACAGTGGACACTGGCCGCTTGACACTTGACAAACCGTGCCGGCTTCGAAGGACCACCACAAGGCGAGAGAGCTCCGTCGATAAAAATCACGAAAAGGGCGTGTTTACAACCCCGTGCGCTCTCATCCCACGGGAGAGAGGGTGGGCCACAGAGGGGCCGGCGTTTTGTTTTTCGCTGATTGACCCGCTGGGGAGAATCCCCGAACACGTCGAAATTCGCACACGCTTCATAGAGCTAAACAGGTACTCACCCGAGGAGAAATAGCCGGCCATGACGGTCCACTGCTCGGAGCAAAATCTTCGAAAGGCCGAGTATTCGTATATCCACAGTTTAGGTTAGGGTAGTGTTTAAAGGGGGTGGGTGGGAGAATAAGCGGTAACCGATAGATATTTTTGAGAACGAGATGGGGTTAAAAAGCAGTTGGGAAAAAAGTACTGAAGATTCGGGGGATGAGGAGGACGGGGGGTGGTTGGGATCTCGTAATATAACTTGAGGGAAAAGGGGGGGGGTTGGACCACCAGATGGTTGAGGGGGGGAGTTGCGTGTGTGAGGGATTAAAGCACTGTTCACTCCCGGCGACACAACCGAGGGGGTACACTGGCGGGAGACGCGTGCTCTTCCTGAGGAGGGGAGTCGCGGTGCGTCACCGAAGCCGGCATCACCAGGCGACGACGGAGGTCGCGTGCGCGAGGACGCCGGACGCTCTCGCACATCGGCGCACGGAGGGACACTGCAGCTGGCTTGAGGGCCGGGGAGGGGAGCCGCTCTCCCCCTCCCGAGAACGGTGCGCCTGCAAGCGGGTCGACGAACGGTTCGCCGTGCCTGCCTCCTCACGAACGAATCGATGACGCCGGCTGTGAGTGTGTGAGTCAGCATCGGGAGTCATCGCTCTTCCTCTCTTTCCCCTTTTCTCCTTCGTGCTTTCTCTTTCATCTCTCTTCGAACCGGCTGAATGAGCCTCACACGAAACACCGTGAGCGCCGTGGATGGCGAGACTTGACACTACAATCAGCGCAACATTCCTCACCGGAACGCAACATTTTTGTCAGACCTTTGATGCACTAATGTCCTTGTCTCACTGCCATAATTGAGAATGCAATAAACATTAATGCAATCACCTCTCTCGCTGACTTCCCTTCAAAATGGATCAAAAGTTTCATGAGAACCGTAGGAAAAATAGATGAAGGTGTTCTATGTCGCCATAATAATCGTTTTCAGTAGCCACATAAACTAAAGATAAAGAGTGCGTATATTCCCATCGAAAATTTATTGATGAATTTCCTCTTTTTTAAAGAAAAAAGTTTCATCAAAACTACTCCACCAATATTTTCAACTTTTGTTCAACCGGAAAAAAACAATCAAACCAACGTGATAAGGAGCCGGCCGAGTCGTAAGAAAAATGTAAAAAAACAACCGTTAATTTTACTACAGGCAAATGGTCCGTAATGCACATGCGATAATTGCAAAAGCCAAGAAATAGTGTATTTATATGTAAATGTTTCATAGCGGTTCACATGCATTAATTTCATAATTAATTAGAATATTCAATCTAAATAGACTATTTTTTAACCGTTTTCAGTAGTTTTTTTATGTTCTAACAAAATATTAACACTAATTACATATACTATATTATGCTATTGATTGTGGCAATAGTCCTTCTAGTGTGCGTATGAAATCATGCGTTCCGGTTCAAGACGCGGATTCGTAAAGTTTCCCTGTTCGAAACAAAGCATTGCAACTATTTTTAATGGTTACCTAAAAAATTAAACTCTATAAACAGAAAATTTGAATTTTCTTTACAAAAACTTACTAATCTGCTTTTCATGCTCTTGTACGAATAAACTAGCCTAGCTTGCAATAATTTCACTCTTCTGAGAGCTGAGTGTGTGGCGCATTTAAGTGGTTTTCATAGTTCATAGTTTCATTGTTGATGTGAGCATTCATAGTTATAAATTAATTGTACAATATCACGCATTAAAAAATAATATTAATATTTCATGAAAATAATATGTGTATGTTTATATATTTTTATATTTATTTATTTATAACCATAAATACAGTAATCAACCCGAAGGTCGGTTTGGTAGGTGATGGTAGAGTTCACCCAGTGCTAAGCCCGACGGCGTGTGAAATTCACACATCAGGGTAGGGGGGCCAGTTCCTTTCCCTGTGGCGGTTATGGTTTCCCAGGAAGATCTGGTACCCGAAAAATCACATAGCTTGGGTGGAGCTGCAGGTGCACAGAGAACCTTGCCCGTGAAACGAACCCGGGCCCTCCGGTCAGTAGTCCAACGCTCTACCCCATGGACTACCGCGACCCACATTTAAATATAAATTATTTTCATGAAATATTTTTAATTTTACAATTGGAATCAAGGGAATGTGGATTAAATTATTCAAATGTGGTCAAAACTGCTTCAAAAATCAAATGTATCAATGTGTCAAAGTCACGTTTACGTATTAAATCCCGAGGCAAGTCAGCTTAAATCTAGAGTCCGAGGACGTAATTTTCTCCCTTGATACTGTGAAGTCAAGCAAATATTTCTCTTCGGTCCGGTATCAAAACAAACCATAATAAACGAAGAATTTCGCGCGACTAGCAGCCTGGGACTCCGTCGATGAAAATGGCTCAATATCCAGGCAATCCACGCCGGTGTCGGACTCCAGATGGATAATTCGAAGCGCTGAAGTGCGCGCGCAAGGTGTTCAAACCGACTCATCCCTCCCCTAACTCCCACGCTGGGGAAATTCTGCGCGCGCAGTGCGCTCATGCGAACGGTTCACAAGAACGACTCCGATTGGATCGCCGGCCGGAGAAGTGCTCTCCGCCCGATCGCCATGCCCTCCTCCCCCGAGACTGCTGCAGCTGGTCGAAAGGAGGGGGGATCCCCCTTTTCTCCACACTCCCCTTCGACCCCTCTCCCCCCTCTGCACACTCCAAGCACGCTCCAGGGAAGGGCGGGCCGCCATGAGAGAGAGCGGCACGGGGGCAAGGGGTGTGCAAAGAGGAAAACCACCCCTAGGCCGACCGGGCACAGCCGATGGAGCTCTGCGCATGCGTTGTTGTGGGGGTTTAAAAACCCTGTTCCTTTTCCCTATCTCAAGTGATCTTTATCCTCATATGAATGTTAACTTTTATTCAGGATTTCCTCTTCTTGGAATCCACTTCCTGTCAACACTGAACATCTCTTCTCTAACCAAAGTGACAATGACCCATCCGACCTTACTGCAATAGAATGTTGATGATTGGTACAACTCAACTTTAGGCTTACTTTGACTCTTTCCCATGCTTTCCATCAAGTTTATGTCTTTAAGAAGAACTATAAAATACTAATTCAGTTTTCTCTTTCTATATTTTTACTTCTATATTATTCTTCTTTGACACCAAGATCATTATGGCCACAATTGACGTCACATCCCTATACACCTCCATTCCTCACGAAGAAGGCTTTGCTTCCCTATGCCACTTCCTCTCCAAACACCCTAGCCCTCAAACTCCAAGCACCGATTTTCTCATTGACCTTTCTAACTTCATCCTCACTCGTAACTCTTTTTCTTGTAACGACAATTTTTACCTCCAAATCAAGGGCTGTGCCATGCGTAGTACATTCAGCCCGTCATATGCTAACCTCCACCTCGGTGTCCTGGAAGAGAAGTTCCTTTCCAGTTACCCTCTAAAACCCCTTCTGTGGCTTCGTTATATTGATGATATTTTTCTACTTTGGCCACACACTATAGACTCCCTCAATTCCTTCATCTCCCAACTCAATGATTCCTCATCTCTTTCTTCACTTCCAACATCTCATCCTCACAGATCACCTTCGTTGATGTTAATATTTCTCTAACTAATAACAAATTTCTGACCTCGGTACATGCTAAACCTACTAATAAACAACAATACCTTCATTTTAACAGCTGCCACCCCTACCACACCAAACACTCCCTCTCTATCCGCGGGCACCACATTTGCAACCATCCCAAATCCCTCAGCAAATACCTCAACAACCTTTGCCACTCCCTCCTCCAACGGGGATACCCAGATTCTCTCCTTCACAAAAAAATCCTAAAACATTCCTACACCCCCAATCCTCCCTCAACCACAGACTCCCACCCTCTCTCAATATGCACCACCTACTTCCCTGACATCCAGTCCCTCAAATTCATCCTCAAAGACCTGTACCCCATCCTCAAAAATCACAACATTTTGTCCAACCTTCTTCCCAAATGCCCCTCTGCCCCTCTATTACCTTCAAACGGCCCACCAACCTATCACATCTCCTTAAATCCACCAAGCCTCTTTCCAAATGCCCTCCCACCCCCATAATCACACCCACTCCGTGCTTGTGAGCAAGATGCAAAATTTGTCCTATTTTCACCACTCCATCCCTCTCCATCCCACCTTTTAACTCTCTCCCGCCCTTCCCCCACTCCTCATGCACATCTCAGAATGTAATCTATCTTATGGCTTGCAAACTCTGCCCGGCATTTTACATAGGCCAGTGCTCCACACCCCTGAACCTCAGGATAAACAATCATCGCACCTCATGTAATCCCTCTTCCCCATCTGCGGGTCTTCCCATCCCAAAACATGCCTCCCACCACAACACCCCCTTCAACCAGTGTTACAATGTATCCGTTCTAGCATCCCTTCCCCATCCGATAACCCTATAAAATTAAAAATGATGGTAATGGCATTTATATGGCTGTTTAAGCCTATCAACATCCAGGTCTCAATGTCGTTCACTAAATGGGGTGGAGGGGAGGCTGGGGTGGATAGGTGTGGATTTGTTTCATGTGAGATAGTGGAACAATTTATTCAGCCGCATATATTTTGTCATCCTTGGCCTGGGTTTTGACTTATCGAGCCCTGATGATGACTTGGTGAGTTGACACCTGGGTCGTGGGTGCTATGGTATCTGTGGATGAATTAGTCTTCTGTGTCACTTGGAACTTTTTCCACATCCTCCTGCTCATCCCTATCCCATCTCCGCTCCCCTCTGGCCTCCCTTTCCCTCTCCACAACCCCTTCTTCCACCCTCTCCCACCACCTGTTTCCCCCCCTCCCTTGTCCCCTTCTCTCTCTGTCCCACATACCCATATACCTCAGTCCTAACTAATCTTCCGAAGAAGACGGAGTTCAAGTCCGTCAAAATTATCAAGATATAACATGTGAGTGTTCCTTTTATGTGTTCTCATGTTGTGTGTTGCTGTCTAAGTTTTTTATTTAACACTTCTGTGTTACTTCGAAGAAATCATCTATACATATATATATACACAGGTCTAATGGGTGTAAACGAAGGAGCGAGATGGCACAAAAATACATGCATAAAAAAACACAAAAAATGGACACACATTTTCCGAAATTTTTGGTGGAAAGACCACCTTCCTCTGGGGAAAGAAAGAACTGAGGAGAAGGTTTCAGGAGGAGAGGACAGGAGAACGAGGACGCTGGATGGAAGGGGAAGGCAAGTAAAGGTTTTGGAGGGGAAGATTTGGGAGAGGGGGAAGGTTTGGAAGTGTGGGATTGATATAGAAGGTTTTAGAAGTGGAAGAGGAATGAAAATATATGGAGATTGGAGTAATTAATGTCTAATATTTATATGGGTTATTCCAGGAATTTGAGGAGCCAGATGTATGCTTGTTCTATTGTTTTGAGTTTGAATGTAGGGTCGGAGGATGTGGCAGGTACTAGACTAGAGACACTGTAGTATTTATCAAAGGGATTTTAAGTTGAGAGGTGTGCTTTGGAATAGGGAGCATCCCAAACAAGCAAGAATTCTTGCATAAGGCACTATGATTATCGATTCTAATATTTAGGGGAGAGGTAGACTGTCCAATATATATGGCAGGGCATAGCTGGCACTTCAGAAGATAAACTAAATTGCTGCAAGTACATGAGGAGTAGAGTATTGGTGTGAGAGAGTTAAAAAACAGATGAGAGAGGGATGGGATTTGGGTTATGAAAATAAGAAAGGTTTTGAGAATAGGAGCATTGGACCACTGTCTAGAGGGCTTGGGTTCAATTCCCAGACATGCCTCTCTGGGAACTCTCAGCTCCACCTAGCACTCCAGCTCTGTGATTTTTTGGGTACCAGATCTTCCTGGGAAACCATAGCTGACTAGGGGAGAGGAACTGGCTCCACTACCCTGACGTGTGAATTTCAAATGCCATCAGGTTTAGCATTGGATGAACACTACCATCACCATGGTGATCCCACATATTTTATATTGCGTGAACTCCACCATCACTATGGTAGAGTGTACGTTATACATATATATTTGTATTTAAGATGTCCTACCTGATTTCATTGTCTACCTGTACTCAATTTGCATAAAAATAATAGTGGCTACCTGTCCCAATGTTGCATTTTGTACCTTCTTTTTTTATTGTGTGAATGTACTTAAATGCAATCATTGAATTATTTTACTGTTTAGTAGAAATATGGGCTTTGATAATGGGGGTTCGATATGATTATGAATGTAAATAATATTTCCATGCATGAAAAAATTTTGGGAATAAATTTCCATGTCGATTGAAAGTGGTGTTCATTCAAGTTCAATGAATACTTGAGTGAGTCTTTAAATCAGTATGTCCACCCCTACAAAGTCCTTGACTCATTCTCCCATTAAGCCAAGGAATGCCCTTTCCCTTCTGCAACCTTATCCAACCCCCTAAAACAATCATACCCCCTCTTGTATTAGTTGTTTTAGGTGAGGTGACCGACAGCTAAGGCTCATTTGCCCCATTAGGGATGGATGGAAAAGGAAGGGTGGAGGGAAACCTGGCATTGGCATTAGCCTATTCTTGTTGAAAGGTGCCAAGGGGTCCTAGGTTTTACGTCCCGTACCATCCTACAGACGTCACATTCAAAGTGCTCTCCACAAAGCACCTCAAATAGGGATCAGGTTACCACTGAAAAAAATCTGCCACCTCAGGGATTCGAACCCAGGCGGGAAGCCAATATGTTGGCCACTGAACTATCCTGATCACCACATATCCAATCTTATCACATAAAAATATCTTTTTACTTTTTTTGTTGTTATACTTGGAATGATTTTTAAATTGAATGTTAAAATGAATGTTAATAGTATCTAGCATCATCCTACAGGCAGGATCATAACATTATTTCCAAATGAATATATGGTTAAATGTTGTCATGAAAATTAAGACAATTTAAACAATAATAAGAATGGAGAAGGTGAAATGGACCGAAAGGAAAACAAATGAGGAAGTACTGGAGATAGTGGGTGAGGAGAGGGGTTTGTTGAGAGAAATCCTATGGAGGCAGGAAAAATGGATGAAAGGCGTATTGAGCGGCAGTGGAATGTTGACGAAGGTAATAGAGGGGAGAATGTTGGGCAAGCGAGGAAAGGGCAGGAACAGGATAGGGATGTTGTCGGGATGAAGGGAGGAAAGAAGTACACAGAGATAAAGAGGGACCTGATGTAGATGAGGTTGCTGGATTGGGTTTTGTTTGGAGTGACAAAATGTTTATTTGATACTTGTGTCCATCCAAAAACCTACCTTAACCGGTAGATTACCTAATAATAATAAAGCTTGAATGGTCAATTTTTTTCATAACATGTAATCAAAAGAAAGTCTTTTCACAGTGTCTACTCATATTATGACACTAAATTTGACTTGAAATAAAATATACCTTTGAAAAAGGTTTAATTTTTAATGTAAGGTTTAATTTATACTGAATTTCAAATATTGACCAGCTTTATAGGTAAGATATCAATATTCCAGTATCTCCATTGAAGCTGAAAAAAATACTTGACTGTATTTTTTACCTATTTAATTCCTCATACTTCCTACCTCCCTTCATTTTGCTCAGCATCCCAATCCTACTCCTGCCCCTTCCTTCCTTGCCTAACACTCTCCCTTCTATCACAGTCTTCAACATCTAGTAAGATTATTTTATGACTAAGTAATTATTATGGACAATTATTTCTATACAAACAACTTGATATGGAAGTGCTTATCTTTCATCACCAGCCTGATGTAATTTGCATTAATGAGCATTGGTTCACGGCTAATGAACTGGCTTCTTTCCAGTTATCTGGCTACACCGTGGCCGATGCTTTCTGCCGATCCATACTCAAAAATGGTGGAGTTCTAATTCTTGTTTCTGTGAACTTAAACTTTAGCTCAGTAACCTTCCATTTAATTGTCTCAATGTTGAACAGGTGTTCGAATCCAGTGTGACTATTGTCCACTTCCGTGATATTAGTTTTTTTATCTTAACTATATATCGCTCTCCCTGCGGTAATTTCAATGTGTTTATTGATAAATTTTCCAGCATGCTGAACAATGTTTATAACTCAGTTGATAAACCCCTCTTAATTGTCACTGGTGACTTTTATTGTGACCTCCCTCATAGCACCAAAGAAAATCAGAACTATTAGATGTTCTTTCCCAATATAACTCAAATGTAACTACTGACAAACCCACCAGGGTCAGCTCTATTTCTGCATCTGCCATCGATAATATTTTTACAAATATTGATTATCGAATCGTGAAAACCAAGGTTATAATTTCCCATATTTCAGACCACTATCCATTACTCTCCACATTCTGCATTAATGCCTCTGACAATATTATAACAAAATACAGGAGAAAATTTTCTAATGAGGATGTAAATGCTTTTTGAAATCTGCTTATGTCTCATGATTGGACTAATGCTTACTCCATGAGTTCCTTTGAAGATGGTTGTAATTATTTTTACTCATCCTATTTTGAGTTTTGTTTTCCTGTATTACCCCTTTAAATTAAAAATTCATCTCTGTCTAAGGGCATAAAGTCATGGGTCACTGATGAAATCCAGTATGCATCCAGGGTCATGAAAATCATGGCTCTCTATTACAAAAACAGATAGGTCCCCATTGAACCTCTTGAATACAAGGCAATGAGAAAGAATTACACATACAGAAAGAACTTTTAATGATCGTAGAATATAAAATGCTGGAAACAGATCGAAAGAAATATGGAAAATTATCTAGGAGTCAAAACTTCCAAAATCATTAAACCCCAATCTCAGATTACTGGACTCTCAAGGTAACATACTTGAGGACAGTTCTGCCATTGCTTTAGCTTTTAATGACTTTTTCACTTCATGTCAGTCACCCAACGTGACTCATCAAATCTTTCATACACAAGCATCAAGCCAATGTAATTTCCTATTTCTCCGCCCATGCTCTGACATTGAATTAACTAATATTTTAAACAAAATGGGAAATAAGTACATCATTAGTCTGGATGGCATTCCTTTTATCATCATTAAAAAATCCTTTGATGTCATTAAACCCCCTCTATTATTCTTAGTCAATGAATCCCTTAGGCTTTGTCAGTTTCCATCGTCCCTTAAAAGCACCAAAGTCATCCCCCTTTATAAAGGTAAAGGAAATAAACAGCACATGAGCTCTTATTGACCATTATCTATTGTTAATCAATTCAGTAAAATTTTTGAATTAGTTTTTTATTCTCAATTAATATCATACCTGGAATCGCACAAACTGTTATCAACCTCCCAGCATGGATTTAGAAAATCCTGAAAACACTGCTAGCTACCATTGTGTAAACAAAATATTGTCCGACCTTGACAATAAACTGGAATCTCGTTTTATTATTTAATTTCTCCAAGGCCTTTGATCGTGTCAATCACCATATGTTATTGCTGAAACTTCAAGAATCTGGCATACAAGGTACTCCATATAATTGGATTAAATCTTTTCTAAATAACAGAGTGTGTGTTACAAAAGATGGAATATCTCATGTATTGCCTGCAAAAACAATATCCTGCAGGGTTCCCCAGGGATCTGTTCTAGGCCAGTCCAGCGTTTTTTTCTCATATATATAAATGACCTCCCAAGGATGCTTAATTCTGTACCTAATACACTTCCCATACTGTATGCCGATGACACAAATGTCTTAGTGTCTGCCTCTTCAATCAATGGCCTGGTATCAAGTGCTAACAATACTGTCTACCTTTTGAAAGAGTGGTGTAACCGTAATTTTCTTCATATTAATTAGGAAAAAACAAATTTAATAAACTTTGTGAACAAAAATAAACCTCTTCCAGATATTTCAGTGTATTTTGACAATGTGATTATTTCAAGGAGTCCTTTCATAAAATGCCTCCTTCCTGCATGTTACCCTGGATAGTAGACTAAACTGGGATAGCCATATTTCTAGTTTACGCATAAAACTCTGTTCAGTGTGTGTATATGCTAAGTGCTATTATTTATGCTAAACGCCATATTTCATCATATGCCACTAACAGTAGCATTCACAACCATTATACTAGGACCTGTAGTCATCTACATGTGAACTTCATAAGAACTTGCAAGTTCGGTTTTTCCCCTCAGAACATAGGACTCACATTGTATAATAACCTTCCTCAGGTTATCACGACTATTGAAAACATGTCCATTTTAAATTTGAAGTGAGGGAGTTTTTTATGTTACATTTATTCTACTCCATTGATAAATTTTTGAGCATGTAACTATGTTTTGTATGTATATTATTTTATGGTATGATCATTGACGTGCCATATGTCTTGGAACACGTATGTACCTAGATCCTCAGGCAAATAAAAACTATTATTATTATTATTCATAATTCAAAACTGAGTTTACTAGCGCACATTCCATGAATAAGCAGATCTGAAAAAAATGTATCTTGTTCCAAGGTACAATAGATATTTTGGAAAAAAACTGACGGTATGAATACCATGATTATTCAATGTAATGCCAAATAAACTAAGGTACACTCTTCTCGAGAAGCCAAGGAAAAAATTTGTTACTGATGAATACATAACAGCAAAAAACTGAATTGATAGCATTTCCTCACTATTTGCTTCATCCTGGGGTATACAATTTTTGATATCCTTAAAACCAAACTACCTTAAAAGTCACCCTTAATAACAGACAAGCTTTACATCAATTTTGTTCATTTTGCAGTCATATACCTGGAAAAATATGGGAGTTTAAAATAAAAATATGAATAATAAAGTCACAGAGTATATGTGTTCCCTGCAGATATTTTACAATAACCTCAATTATTAGATACCCAATGTCTAAAATGGGAAATTCAACTCAATGCCACATCCCAATTATTATAATTTTTCATGGATTCGAAAACATAATATGACTTTTGAAATAAACACAAACCCAGCACTTTGGTATATCCGGGTAGGATGGATTGATGTTCATGTTAAGTGATGCTAAATGTAATATCTTCAGGGAATTACATAAAATACATGAGTATTAATAAGGTTGTACATAACAAACTAATAACATATCAAAATGTGACCAAAATGGCACAAAGTATAACATGTAAAGGATATGGTAGCAAGAGGCACACACTCCCAGGGTAAGAAAATAATTTGGCAAATAAGTTATTTCATGTAGTTTATTACACAATCAGAGAAAACAGACAATATTTGGGTAAAATATCATTTTCATATAATACTGAGGACATTGCCAGTGGTTTGTAACAAAATGCAAGAGAAACTGGGCGCAAAGAGGTTTTCAAAGAGGCAGCACAGCACCACTAGGTAAGATAGTATTTAGAGATAGAGACAGAAGTGACATATTTCATATAATATATCAAAGCGGCAATGCTTATGTTTGGCACAGATTACAGCATTTGTATCACTAATATGCATATACACAGACAGTAAATTATAAAATAATACACACACAGGTATCTGCTGATATCAATAATAAACATTTTTGGGCCGAGCACCACTCCACTGAGATTATGAACAAAGAACACAATTCTAAAAGAAGCTGCAATGTCCTCCCATGGAGAAATTAAAAACATAAACAGCTGTTGTCTAAAAGAATGGTTTGGCATCATCATCATCACCATCTTATATATATATATATATTTATATATATGTATGTATATAAATAAAATAAATACATTAGAGCAAGAAATTTATACACAGTGGCTTTCTCACAGCAAGCTCTCTCAAAGGAGGTTCAACACATTGTCTAAGTGGTTTTAGGTTTATTCTTTTCTTAGCTACTTTTTTATTTTTTTATATATCTGATCTGTGCCACCTGTTGGATGAGAAGGAGAAGCTCTTACAAGTACAGCGCGCTCACACCCACACACACAATCACACATGTATTTTTTAGATTTGCTGCTGTTCTGACAACAACCAATTTGCAAGGATAGGCATTTATTCTATATTATGGCTAATAAAGACCTGTTTTCAATCACTCCCAAAATCAGCATATTTCTCAACTTCTCCCACTATGTATATATATATAATATTTATATATGTATATATAAATATTCTTTACACATTGTTTCAAGAGTGCAAGCGTGACGAAAAATATGGCATGAAAAATTCTCATACAGACACTTTTAATAACATTTTTGTGCTTTTGTACAGAGCAATCACCAAAAACAAAATGAATTCTCCTCTTCACATATTCTCATGAATAACTTCTCATTGTAGAAATTAGGGCCAAACATGGAACACAACAGAGCGAGAAAGGGATAGACAACAACTCACTGCACTGCACAATATAGGATTTCTATACACCAACTTCAATACAATGACTTTGAAACCCAACCAAATATATCTTGCACAACCTTCCCGTTGTGTGTGCTTATGAATCTTCTAAACGTAATAATAATAAATACCAAACATCAGCGGTAAGTGGACACAAGTGGGATGGGGTGGGTGAGAAAAGTCTCCCACAATCACATAATAAGGAGAGACCAATGAACACACTGAAATGGGGTCCTAAATGAGTACTACATGTTTCTCCAACAACTTCAAACCGTGCAAAATTCCTCCCCAGCAGTCTCAGCCAAATCCTCTCCCAATTGCCCCATCCTTATTGCACCAAATCCCTCAAAGTAACACGACCCCATTCAACCAATGAAGGGATTTCTTGACTCTAGACAGCACAATGGTATGCCATTGTGTACAGAATGGGGTGCAGAGAGGACAGGCAAGCGCTGGGGGAGCCAGCCCGGAATGACACACGGTGAAGGGTGTTGGTTGCAGTAAATTAATGACTGGGGGGGGCTTGATTGACTTAGAAGGGTGCCCACTGTCTACAGAGAGGCTTTTTCGACACCCATGCCCCTCCCACCAACACAAGTCCACACCAATGGCACTAACCTAGGGGACAACATTAAATAAATATCAACATAGTTATAATATTAATATATTACAATAATAACAACAATCAAAACCGTAACTCTGAACACAGGCAACTTCAAAAGTTATGGTACTCTATGTAAATTCACTCACATGATTCTTTGGTTAAATGTCGTACACATCACTAGGGTAAGGTGACAATGCAAAGGTTAGGAACAGATAGGCCCCCTTTTTGTTTTCAATGAGTAACAAGACGCAATGCCCATCAACTCTAAAAGCAAAACCTACATATCTTTTCTTTAAGTACAGAAAAATACAAGGAATTAATCACCACCCAACCGACACTGGTGGTTAACAGGAGTACATAACCATCAAGAGCTTGTTACTTCTTTAATATGGAATTAGAGTCCTCCCAACATTTAACTCCCATGTAACAAACTTAACAACTCTATTGCATGTATTAGTTGGGAAGAAGGATGATTTTACATGAAGCACCCAAATAGAGCAATTGCATACACTTGTGACCATTCAAACTAATGGGATGAAAAACAACACTGCTGATGAGACACAATGTGCAGTGCCTGAAAGGAATGGGTCAGAACAGGAAGAATAGGGGTCTACAACCTCAAGAGATAGAGGAGAGTACCAGGGTATGCGCAACTAGAAATGAGTACACTCATTAATCCATGCCAAGACAAACTGCAAAGACTAATTTGTAATTAGATCACTAAATACTGGTTTTCCAACAAAAGTTTGATGACTGCAGAGTTTAGAGACAACTTAGCTAATGTAACGGACAATGAAGGACATGACCAAAGAAAATATTGACTCAAAGGAGAGGATTAAATAGTGGTTACATCAAAAATATTGCCTGCAATCAAGAATGAGAGATTCTGAAAACAAAACAAAAACTTGTTTTCTTTGCTGCACAAACCCCTAAGGTGCTCACATGTAAGGCCCTCACAGAACCTTATCAATTCCACCGAACTACACAAGGAGAAGGTGGAATGGGTGGGGAAGACACCTAGATGTGGTCAAGATGAATTCACAATGGCCTTCCTCCAAGAGAGAAACTAGGGAGCTAAAACTTCATGGCCATGGCTTTTGGGATGGGAATACACAACCAACATACACAGAGGAAGTCAAGAAAATATATGCCACTGAGAAGGGTTATCAAAACCCTCCCCATTCCCTCATACTGTACCTATGAAAAAATGCAACATTTTTTTCTTCTTCATCATAATAATATAAGGATAGGCCATTAGTGGAAGTGGGGAGGAGGAACACATTAATTCCTCATCTCCCCTCAGAAAGAGTGATGACGGCAGAGACTTAGTAGTGCGAAGGAAGACTTTGTGAAGAGGCCGAGATAGATACAGATAGAGAGAGACAATGAGAAAGAAGACATCACCACCCAGTAGTAAAAAAAATGTGGGTGGGCAAAGGAAAAGGTCATGTCACTCAAAGCACAAATTCATTCATGCTCGATCGCTCAATCACACTCACAACAACAGCAACAACATATTACTTCACTCACAAAAAATGGGAGGGCCTTTTATTTATTTAGAGATTGAAAAAAACGAAGAGAAGATGCTACCTTTATGGTGACTCGAGACTTCTCTCCAAATAAAAAAAATTGTTGGTAACATTGGTTGGACTGGGGAATGACTACCACTTCTCATCGAGGCTGAAAGGATAAAATGGATTTTCTTCACCACTTGAGGGAAATTCCTGGCACTCCCTTTACTTTTTAAGGGTTTTTTTCACCTCTAGATTTTAATATGTCATATCATGTTTCTTTGAAAGTAGGTATACACAACACACAGCAGCACAGCAGTAAGGAACAGCACAAATGGGGGAAGGGCACAGGCATTCACATGTACAGTCACACGTTTCTAATGTAATGTGGCATCCACATACATACACACACACGCAAACATACTTTGCATTCACTCTAAAATCCTTTGTCAATCATGCATTTAAAGACTATATATCAGGCAGGATCACTCATCCACAAATCACTCCCCATGACATTATATACGTTACGCATAAATATATTCTGGACAATCATATTGTTTATATTTATCATCTATTAATATACTTAGCATATACATATATGTATATTTTACAAATATATATATATGCATATCAGACTGCTCGAGGAAATCAATTAAGGCAGACAAATATTAATCAAAATCAACACCAACTATTCTAATCTCCAACAAGACAAATCAGCAGATAGAAAATGCCTTTAGGTACCTCGCAAGGACTTCTGGGAATACAGCAAGTTGAGCCAGTCTCTCTCTTAAGGCTAGCCTGCTTAATTCCCAGAGGTCCTTTGTGCACAAGGTCACATAACAAGGTTGGCATCAATATTTTCACTGTACTGAGAATATGAAACTGGTAGCATGGGCTGCTTTAGGAAATTGTCTTACATGCTCTCATGTCTGCAGTGTTGCCAAAAGATGTACATCTTTGTCTGAACGAATTACAAAACCCGGCAAAGATGAACTTGATTACATCTCAACTCCATAGAAGTTTTAAAAGAATCAAAATAAAAAGAGCAAGAAGCCAGGGAAATGAAAATCTCATGATAGATAATGAAAGAGACTAATGGCATACTGCAGCATGAACTATCATTATGAAAAAGAATAAATAAAGGCCACCCAAAATGTAACAGTTTTACTGCAGTAACTCTCCTGCTATGATTACTAAGCTAGCCTCTTCCAACTATAGAAATAAAACTGTTACTGTTATGGAGTAATGGCAACACAATCAAACTTCTTAGAGCTAAAAAAAAATAATAATGACTCAAAAATGAAATAAAAATAATTCCTATATGAATCACCGGATCTAACATTATGGCAGTAAAAGATTTAAGAAATTCTTCATACACACAACCCTTATCTCAAAAAATCAATTATACAAATATGAACCTTGGTGAACAAAAATCTAATTCAGATACTGAGGCTATGTCCTCAGATGGCAACACTGCCCTGAGTTGAAAAATCTTCCCGAACGCTAAAATGTAACCAACTACCAAACAAAGAGTCAGACAATCTTTTTGCACCTTTTCAGAAAGGGCACAAGTATCCATGCTATTAACTTAAATAAAAGTCCTTGTATCCAAGCACCTTGGAGACAATGAAAGAGTATCTTTAAGGTATAAAACCACTATGAGAAAACAAAGCCCAAATACACACAAAGTCATTCTCAGGATGAACAAATATGGAAATAGATTTAATTGAATGCAGAGAATAATTAAAAAATGATGCAAAAATTGTTATCCAGGATGATACAAAAAATTATCAACTGGATGGAGCCACTTGAAAGCATCAGGTTGGATAAAAGGACTTTCAACACAACAGATAATCAAGCACCCTTGTTTGTGCATTCTTGCGCACTTCCCAAAAAAGTAACCAACATTTTCATAAGTTTCTAACAAGACACCCACAATTATGCATTTCAAAAAAATTCACAAGATTTTTCCCTCCTTTCACTTCAAAAAATGGGCAAATGAGTTTCTCATTAGAGATTCATCTTTTGACATGCTTGCACCAAAAAATGCACTAATTATTTTTTCTTACTGTGCAGTGAGATTTAAGATTTCCCATAGGCCGGTAACTAATCATCCACCATCCTCTCCTAGAGAGCATCACTCCTCCAAAGTGACCGAGAGGTGGGCCATATGGGCAAACATAAGAGAGGACAGTGGGCGTACGGACACAGACAAGTGTGTGTTATAACACCAATATCGGATGGTATGTGCGTGATTACTTGAGAAATGGGAGGGGCACTGCAGTGGCAAGGCATATCTCCAGAAATAAAGGAGCAAATATAAAAAGTTCACAACTATTCAATCAAGCACCACAGGGTCATGAAATACCAGGAAATATATGACAAATGCAAATGGATAAAAAGTTTTTAAAAAATCGTGCATTGAACTCTCAGAATGAAATCTTCTTTGGGTAATTGCTATTATTACATCACCAGAAAGAAGAATGTGACAGCACAGGCTTGTCAGAGATGAATACAAGTTTGCTGAAAAAATGTTGGGGAAAAATTACAAAAAAATATACCATTTCAAAAATTATAAATGCCAGTAATTGTGCTTAGCAATCCTGTGATGTCGACTTCTGATCAATGTTCTCATCAATATTTATAGCCTTCCGCCTACAATCCCTATAACAACAGTAACTGTTGTTCATTAATTACATATGGTGTTGAGAAAAATCTCATGCTTAACCTTCCCAATGCACTAACTAGTTCTGAACCAACTAATTATGTAAAAAAGCAAAGTAATCACTACAATTCTGGGTTATATGACCAATGCCACTGCCATGCAACCAACCAATCACTATCCGAACGCACCAATCCTCACAATTCCCTCAAGCCCACAAAACTACCCATGTCCACCACACCACTCAGTTCACTCAAAACGGCTTCCTTGCTCCATTCCAATATCATCCCATAAAATGCAACAATCGAGTATGATTTTTTTGGCAATATACAAACATTTATAATGCACACCCAAAGAGAAAAACATTTATGCATTTATTCCATTAAAAGTGATGTGCGGCACCAAATAATAATCCAGCACACATTTCAAGTCACCATCTCTATGCCATGCGGAGTGTGGGTCATCACTTGGCCAACTTTCTTGCTCGTGTTATTCACGCCAATCATTCCCTTCTTCTCTCTGTCCCAGCCCCTTCCCACAATGCACCTCAACATGTGAGCAGGTCAAGGTGGAGGGCAGGGGATGGGAGTGCAGGTCATTGGTCAAATGCCAATCAAACCTCAAAAAAGACGTGAAATTTCTCCTGTAGCAAGCACTGTTGTTTATGACTTTCTTTTTGCATTCCTCAACCGATGCATGCCGGAAAAAATGTGGCATTATGTCAATCGAGGCGGTATGTTTGAGTGTACGTACAATGAACAGGAGATGCACAGTCCGGCATTCATGTCAGCAGGGATAAGTGATGCACTTACTTGCTGACGATGCTGACAGGGACTTTTCCAAAAGCTGACTAAATTGATAGGGATGTGTCCTTGAAGATACGTTAACATATTTGGTGGGTTTTTCTGCATGTATATTTACATGTGTGTGCGTGTATACAGAGCATCTTAAAATGCATACATCTTAAGAATATTCAACTTTTTGCTATGGGCAGCTCAAAATTCAAAAGAAAATATTTCATTACTGTCATTAATCAAATTTAATCCACTGACTAGATTAATCCCTACCTTCCATTCTTAAGCTATCATGCTTCATTACTCTACATTCAAAGTCTCAAGAGCTCACAACATAAGATTTGAGATTGGTTAGGAAATGATTATGGATTTCCTATCCTGTTCTAAGTTCCCTCTTAACCAATTCTATGGTTTACACTTAGGCGATCCTATAAATGTTACCACAGTCATGCATTTAAACATTCTGCACAAAAGATTAAGGAATCACAACACTGTACTGTCAACAGTGCTTCGCCATAATGGCTGCCACGCTCATGTAGAGAAGTAATGAACGTAAGAGATGCATATTCATCAAACAACAAACAACTACAACCTTGTGGTTTTTTCGGATACTTTCTTTAGAATTTTGCTGCCACCCCACATATGCCAAACTGACACCTAACTTTCTTACCCACATATTCGTTCCAAGACAGGATGTATTTGCACGCACAGACATGCACGCATATGTTTGTATATATACCTCATGTGTACATTTTTAAATTTTATAGCATTTTTTTCGTTCTATGCATTAGACACCCTTCAATACACATACGTTTTAAAACCCTTTTTTAGCTTATTTTACAATATAAAAATCCTCTTATTTTTCTGTTCAATACTGTATACTAAATCTTGCAACAACACATCAACAACAACATTAACAACTCGAAGAAGGGGAAAACATTTTTTTTTGCTTCCAAAAAGACAAAAAAATCAACCAATGAGGGAGAACAATGATAAGAAAGGGTTGGTTATATAAGGCATTAAAAACGAAGTAAACCTTCCTGACGAACAAGATGAGATTGGTGGGAATCAAGAGAGAGTGCGAGAGATTGAGAGAAAGAGAGAGAAAGAGAGTTAAGGGCCACAGCGAGAGCCGTGGGTGGTAGGGTGGGAGTATGGGAGGAGCGAGAGGGTCGAGGGATTGTTTGGAGGGGGGAGGGAGGGGATGCTGTCGGGCACTGGGGGGAGAGAGGGACTGAGTAATGGCGAGGCAGGGCTGTGAGGGTGTGCGGAGAAGAGGAGTTGCCCGCTAGGCAGGAGCCTTGTCCCCTCCCCCACTGTGGTATCGGCCTGGATTGAAGTCAGGATTCACAAATGAAAAGCCCTTGAACTCCTCCTGGTTGATGGCATGGACAACGTCTGAGTTGACAGGCGTCAGTATGGGCTCCTCCTTCGTGAACTCTGTGTCAAAGTTGAGTGCATCCTTTTTACTCTTCTGCGGAAAGAAAAAAATACGAAATGTTCATCAGGGAAACGTTTAAAGAAAAGAAAAGTCAAACCCTGCATTTGCAATATCGAAATTTAAGTTTTCCCATCATTTACAACATTTTTATCATGGCCCATACCTTTGTGAATCTAGCATTTACACAATTTCATTTTCAGTTTTCCTGCTCATTTCATCACTATGGGCTGAATTAACAAAATTTCACATTCTCAAACAGTTACAAATGTACATCAGCCTTTATTGAAAGCCTTTTTGACTTCATTTCATACATAAAAAACTATAAACACAGCAATCAACCCAAAGGTCGGCTTGGTATGTGATGGTAGAGTTCACCCAGTACTAAGCCCAACAGTGTGTGAAATTCACGCATCAGGGTAAGGGGGACAGTTCCTTTCTCTGAGCCAGTTATGGTTTCCCAGGAGATTTGGTACCAAAAAAATCACATAGCTTGGGTGAAGCTGGAGGTGCCCAGAGAGGCTTGCCCAGGAAAATCGAACCTGGGCCCTCCGGTCAGTAGTACAATGCTCTAACCCCTGGATTACTACAACCCACCATTTCATAAATATGAATCTTAAAAAGATGAGAGAGAGAAGTAATGTGGTTTTAGCAAAGAATTTGAATGTGACAGGCAGTACAAACTGCCACTAGTGATGGAAACATGAACTGATTAACATGTAATTTTAGTCTGCCAAGAAAAGATTCAAGTAATGAAATGAATACATTGTATGACTAGGTGTACATACATACATTGTGAGAACACCTGAGGGAAATTATTCAAACGTTGCACATAAGTTGAAATTTTAAGGACTAATAAATCACTCTGGCCTGAAGATGTTGAAGCGTAAAAAATGCTAAATCTGGGATTGTTTGTACTGTCTTGGCGTAAGAGATAAAACAGTGATGGGCTCCAGAATAATAAAATGTATTGAAACTTGCTTTATTGCATCACAGCTACATTGAATCAAAAATAATTTTATTATGTTCAAAACTTTGAAGATGGGCAACTATTGGCATGAGTCAAACGGCGAGGTAGCTCTGATTCTCATGTGTTACATTTTCATCACTTATTAGGGAATGTAAATTTTATTCTGCTTGACAATGGAAAACTGAGGTGAAAAAATTACATTGTTAACAGTGAAAATTCTCCATTACCCACTATTTGCATTTCCCAGTATTTTAAATTTTTTCTGTGGTCCCTAGAAAACAGCAAATAAGTGGTCAAGGGGCTAAGAGCAAAATTTTCTCACAAATTTTGATACTCACGTTGCCACTAATGTTTAAATAAATGCATTTATTCCCATCACAATGTTTTATCTGTCAATAGATGAGTGTTTGGCGTACTAATTAATTATTTGATAATTTACCAATCACTATGAT